>JAAWXA010000037.1:4030036-4197649 GCA_038090715.1 Florisuga fusca
ACACTTTTTTTTTTTTTTTTAATGCAGTATTTGTGAAGAGTTGCAGTACCAGTTGCTCCTAAGTGTGGCAGAAAATGATTTATACCTGTCCTCATGAACACTGATTCTGGAGTTGGAGTAGCCTAGCAAGCTAGCCTTATGTCTAGTTTACACTTAACAGCCTTTATTATAATGGTCAAGGTAAGGTAAACTGGAGTTGTTCCAGAAAGTGGGGACTGTAGGAAGTTTAATCTGATTTAAGTATTTCAAGAAAAGTTTATGCAAGAGGGCCTCCAAAAACTCTTCAGTGGCTGTTCTCATAGTCAAGTTGCTTCTTTCCTTTGTATAAGAATTGTTTTCCTTGATTATGTTTAGGTTTTTGTTTTCTAAGTAACACTTTTTCATCAAAAGTATCCATGATGGCAACTGGCCATATTATAGAAGAGAGGATGAGATGGTGTTGGCAGATGGCTTGGTACTCTCTAATCAAAGAGTGTTATCACATCATCCTTCTAACCAAAACTTGTGACAGTTAAGGATGTTCTACATTCAGTTCATCTACCTTGCCTGGCAAATGAAACACACCAAGCAAAAACAGCAGAAACTCTTCTGAGGATGCAGACATTTGCCTGTTACCTATATAACATGAAGAACCAGAGCCAGAAGTTGAGTCCTACTTAACAGTACTGAACTCCTAGGCTACGGGCTGCATGAAGACACAGTCTTGCTCCATACTGCTTCAGAAATGCTGAGTTACAGAACAATTAACCTGAATATTGATTTATTTATTTTTTTAGTGTTGTTGTAGTAGTACTTTAAGGCATCTGGTTAATTTAGAAGCTTTGACTTGCAGCTCGTTCTTGGCAGACTGAAGCACTTCTTAGTGAGATCACAAGAATCCTGAGAGGGGCTGAAGCAGAAACAGATCCAATATCTTCACTGTCTTAATAGAGCATAATGAAAAAAACACAAACAACCCAACAGCACAAACATCTTTTTCTCACAGTGGAATTTCTCTTATTTAAAAGAAATCTGCATTTACTCAAGGCCAGGATGGTTTCAGAGTGCTGGAAAAGTTGGCAAAGGCTTGAAAGAACATTACAGTTTTTGGAGTTGAATTTTCAAAACCTTGGGTTTAATCTCTCTGAATCTGTCTGGTGGCTGTGGCTCAACACGATGGTTTTTCTGCTTAGCAGACAAGGAGGTAAGTGTGTGTGCCTGAGAGGGGTGGCAGACCTGCTGAGAGGAGGTTTGTACCTGTTCTTCTCACAAGCATGGACACTTAAGTCTGTCCTACGAGTAAGATGTTTGTTAGACATCAGCATTAGTGTCAGCAGTGCTCCGGGTGGGTGTGTGCCAACTAAACACAAGTATTTGAATCACTCTCAGGAAAAGTAAACATAGGGATTTTAAGGCTTGAAATTTCATTGTGTTAATCTGTCAGGATGTTTCACATAATGTCAGCCAGACAATTTCATGCATGGTTGCTCTATCAAAAATCATTGGTTTTGGTTGAAACAACGCATTTTTTAGGAAGCTTGTTTTGATCTGGCAGTTTGGATTTTCAGATGCTGGGCAATAGAAAACTGACACATTCGTTGCCAAGTTGTTCTAAAGTTTTGTGTTTACAAGTGCACCCAGTTTTTTAGTGTGAATTAATTTTCTTTTCATCTCCTATGATGGGTTTTGTTTTTTGGTTTAATGCTGAGCTATGGCTGAAAGAACCATCAAGCTGGCAGAACTTATCATGATCCTTTCAGTGTGGGGATGGATACCTTGTGGTTTATCGTGACATCAATGAACATCACTGTTTGTTGGCTGTGTCTGTGAGGCAGATTTTCCTGACTGATTTATTCTTCTTGTCCTTTTGGAGAGATTTTTAATTTTTCAAATTCCTTTTAGAAGCAAGAGCATCCTTAGGGACCCACTTCCAGTTACAATTGCCTGGATCATTATGGGCTGTATTTCCTGGCTGCTGCGACTGGTGATTGTAAATCATCAGGAGATTCTTTTGTGGTTTCACATGTCTTAATGGTGAACATGCACTGCAGAGCTTAAACAACACGAAGGAATTCAGAAGTAGCTGTTTAGTGCCTTAATGGCTGCAGGGTAGGACTGAAAAATCTGGTCTCTCCAGCGTCATCTTTATGGTTACCACGAGATGGCACCATTACATAGCTTAACATTGTCGTCATCTCTTGGGTGCTTGAGACGGTGCCCACGATTTAAGGGTAGCCCTGGTTGCCTTGGCTTCTTCAGGAAGGGTTAACCCGTTCAGCCAGGGGAGGATGAGGGTGTGGTAAAGCTTGTCTTGCCTTTGCCATTCAGCCTCATTGTATCCATGGAGTGTTGTATCTTGAGTGGGCTCAGGATTGAGGTTTTCCAATAGTTGTGGAGCTAAGATGAAGTCATAAAATAGTATTAAATGCAGACTGCATCCAGATTGTGTCCCATCATACTCCTGTCTCCTCAGGAAGCCTGGGTGGGACTCCTCCCCATTGTAGTCCTTAAAGGGAGGTTCAAATGATATCTTGGTGTCCTTTCCAATGGATGAAGAAGGGAGGGAACAGCATAAACTTTTATGCTGTTACCTCACAGGATCCTTCTTAACATTTGCATATCAAGGATGTACAGAAACAGACAAAATTCAATGTTCAAATAGAGTTTCTGCTTTGTCAAGTGTATCACTCAACTGCATAAACAAAGCAAGCATCCAGCTATAGATAGTTGTTTGGGATTGACTTCAGCTATAGTTAGTTATTTGGTATTGACTTAGGCTTTCCTTTATGTGTTTCTTGTTGCAGATGAGCATACAATAAAATTTAAGTATATGGGAGACAAAATTAGGGGTTTGTAATTAGCCTGCTCTTCAATTTGTTTCGTCTCGCAATCCAGTCTGATAGTGAAGTCTCAGTTTATTCTTCTCTATTTGCCTTAGACTTTAACCTTGTTTTATTGAATTTTTCCATCTTGAAGGTTGTTGGGTTTTTTTTGGTGGTGGTTTTTTTTTTAAGAAATGTTTTTGGGTTTAATTTAAACTGAAGGCTGTGGTTTTGGAAGATCAGTTAACTCCATGTCCCAGCCACCTGATGCTTAGAGGAGTTGAATTTATTTAATTTTAAATTCTCAGGGAGCAGATCAGAGGTTGCATTCACCAGGATGAGTACATTTGGGGTGCAGGTACTCATTCACCAACACCTGATTTGTAAATTAATAGCTCAGCCTCTCTGGACTGTGGTATGCTAAAGGTCAGTGACTATCAGAGGAGAAGCACTTTGGAGCTACGTGTGCCCTCTGGTCAACATGAGTGCCCCTGGCTTAATGGCATTAATTTCCTGCTGCTTTTAGAAGATACAGATGTGCAGCATACCTTCAATCCTCCTACCTGAAAGCAGTAATCCCCTTCCAGCTTTCTGCAAGGAGGGAGAAGAGGAAAAAAACATCCTGAAAGGATTAGTTCAACTGTCTCATTTTCCATGCTTTCCCTTGCTTGGCATGTCCCCTCTCTTCTAAGCCTTTGATAAGCATCTTAACTAAGATGCATTTTTGGTAAATACTGTCTTCAAGCCACCTGATATAAAAGGGCCTTCTGATTCCCCCACCCTCTCCAGATCTTGGGGCTGGCTCAGTCTTTTTAAAAGCTATTTCTCTTGTGCTGCATGCAGAGCCCATCTGCTGTAATACAGACTGAAATGCTGCTTTTATCCTTGTTTACCTAAAAGGTTGGTGGGTAAATCAATTGGAGTGAAAGACGTATTGTCCCTCTTTGCTCTGTGTCACCAGCACAAATATCTTCCTTTTAAAGCATCTCTTGGTAGAAGCCAAAGCCTTTGGCACAAGCCACCTCTGCTAGTTTGACCTCTTTTGTGCATCTGGAATGGAGGAGCAGCTCTGAGAAGCACAGAACAAAACCAGGAAAATAGCAAGAGAAAAGGTCAAGAAGAGGTCTTGCTCCCTGTAGACATCAGAAGTTTCTGCAAGATGATATTTAGCATGTCCTGCCTGAACAGTTACGGCATCAAAGACACCAGTGCTTGGATAGGTAATGTCCTTGTGGCTTGTTGGGTGGATCACAAAGCACATGGCTCTGACGTGCTGGGGATGGGAGGGAAGCACCTCCTGTCTTTCTACTCATTGAGACTGAGAGCTTCAGAGAGCCTTTGGCTTCCAACAGATGAATGTACCATGCTGTGTTACTGGCCTTGCCTGGCTTTTGACTGACAGGCCTGAGCTGACAAGAGTGGTGCTGTGGTCCTGCAGGGGAATGGGAAGGCAAGTGTCTCCTGAAGACAGAGCTGACACCAGTTGGAGGCAATAGAAGTGCTTGATTTTATGCCTCTGTGTCTTTGCCTGGTCATGGCCTTGCAGTGACTCAATATCAGACCAGCCAGTCTCTTTGGTGCAGCATAATTCCAATGGCACAGATGATTCCCCGTGTCTTCCTATTCCAGCAAAGGGACCTGAAGAGGAGGCAAGACACTGATAATTCACTTCTCAACTTAGCAGGGTCAGGACAAACAGGCCCCTGTCCTATGTAAGGAAAAAAGGCACTGGTATTAGAAATCCAGGAGGCAGCCAGAACTCTGCTGCTAGGGACCCAGAAATGCTGGGAAACACAATCCAGGCAGCTTTGATGTTAGATTATTCCCTGTATTTGTAGCAACGGGTTGATAGAACTCTGATCAGAAAGAATCATCTTTGCCAAATCCCATGGCTGAACCCCTGCCCAGGACAGTAAGCTCATATGGTGGTGAAATGGACTGAGTTCTGTTCTTCATTTTTGTCACAGTTCCCTGGTTTCATCTGCAACTTTCCATGCACAGGTGCAGTTCTGCTTCTCTCCTCTTGTATCCTGCCCAGGAGTAGCATGAAGCCTCAGATGAGCCTGCTTTCCCATACAAAACCCTGCCAGTATCTACAATTGGTTCAAACTTACTTACCCTGGATTCACTTGTCCTCACTTAATAATAAACATGGACTGCCAGGTTTCACATATACTGTCTTTAAAATGCAAGTGGAAAAGAAAGAAGCCAACCAAGCCTAGGAGAGAACTCAGTTGACACAGAGGCACATGGAATAATGCCAGTTTGGATGAAATCTTTCCTGAATGCTGGAACTCATCTAGGGTGAAGCTCACTCTTTGCTGCATTCTGATGCCGACCTCACTTGTACAACAACCATACCAGCACACATCAGTCTTGCCTTCTTGGCCACAGCCCCTGGGTAGTTTGAAACCCACTGTATCCTGATGGTGGGAATTCATGGGAGCCAGCATCCCATGGTGTGTAGTGCTGCCAAGGGAGCAGCCTGAGCCCAGGGATGCTCAGGTTAAAGTTAGCAGCTGACTGACAGCACTGCTTGTGGACAGATACCATTTGCATCTGCGGCTTCTGGTGCTGGGGAATGAACTCACTGTGAGAAAAAATTAGCCAGGATATATTTGGGGCTTTATTAAAATTCCTTTACAGCTTTCTAAGTTGTTTTAAAAGGCATGGATGAGAGCTTTAGGGAGATGGTAGGTTAAGGAAGAGAATGAGATTGTTGGCTTGGAGAAAAGGGGGTGATGGATTAAAGTGCCTCTGTGGAAGTAAGTCTCTTTCCACATCAAACTGTTGTTTCAACCTCCCTAATTAATGCTGTTGTTTTTCTTCTTACTGTATGCAAGCTGTCCTGGTCTGACCTATTGGGTCACAAGATTAAAGGGGTTGCTAATCAGAACAGAGATCCCCTCCATGGGTTTATCCACATCTTTACTCATGAACACAAACAGAACAACACAGCTAAGAATTATGTATCAAAAGTTTAAAGAGGGAGACTGGGTAAAAAAAAAGAAGTCCATGTTGCTTTGAGGTGATTTTAAAAACTTAAACTGAGTAGGTCAATACCCCTTAAGCTTTTTGGTCTTTAATTCTCTTAATGGTATGGCAGAAATCATTAATTGTATTATTAAAAAAGCTTTGAAGACTGTATTAATGTAATGTGACCTCGGATCAGTCAAGATCACATTTTCATTATGATTAAAAGATTCCTTGTCCTGAAACATTGATCTCATCTTAAACTATGTCAGCAGGAGATGTTTTCCCATCTGGCAGTAGATGGCAATATTGCATTTCATTCTGCAGTGAGCTCTGGCAGAAATGCTCACCTCAGAAAGGGGCCGTGAACTTTTTCCCTCAGCTTCCAAGAGCGGGTTCGTGCTTACCCAGTGTATTAAATATTCCAGAGGCAAAAAAAGAATTCAAAATTGCGTTTGAAATCCAGGTTCTTTCCTTGGCTGGTGTCAGGTGCCTGAGTTTCAAACTGTAGCACCCAAACGGTCCTGATGCTTCGTGTCAGCTCTGAGAATGGCCATTTGGATGTTGGGGACTCTCAGCACTGTCTGTCTTGTAGCAGGGGAGTCACTGAAGCGAAGCATGACCCCTAGCAGTGGTCCTGCACTTGGTTACAGGGATTTTTTTCTAGCTTTTTAGTGGATTTTCCACCTTTACTTCAAGAAAGTGAAAGCTCTAGCAACCCTCTTCTTCACGGAGAGGGTGATCAGGCAATGGAATGGACTGCCCGGTGAGGTGGTAGATTCTCCGTCCCTGGAGACATTTAAAAAAAGACTGGATGTGGCACTCAGTGCCATGGCCTAGCGACTGCTCCGGTGGGTCAAGGGTTGGACTAAATGATCTCTGAGGTCCCTTCCAACCCGGCTAATTCTATGATTCTATGATTCTAGTTTAGTTTATACCATGACGAAGGAAGTTCAGAAAGGTACCTTGCTGACACGCTGTCTTCCTTTGTACTGCAATATTTGGACAGACCTTATAGCATGTCCTGGAGAGGATGAGAAGAGACACTGTGCAAAGAGCTAGGAATCAGGAAGGTGTGTGTTACAGGGTCGTACACACACTGACTGTGCTGTGCCCTAATGTGCTATGCTGCTGAGTAGGCTGACAAGGATTTCAGAATGCAAGTGACATCTGGGGTCGATCTATGAAAATGAAATATGTTGTGGCAGCTCAAAGATCTGGGGTATGTAAAGTGCTACTCCTCCGTGTTCCTGTGGGCATATGCCACGTGTCTCCAGAGTTTGGTGAGGTACCAAGGTAATTGCCTTAAAACTCCTTGCTACACAGGGTGTTGTAGGATGGCAGGACACACACAAAGTGATGGGAAGCAGAGGGGTGCACTGGATGGTGTTGAAGCTTCAGTGCTGCTGACTTTTCTATAAGTAACTGTTGTCTGCTGTGATTTGTTCACATCACAGTCCATGGTGGTCTTTTATATTATTGCTGGCTGCGGGAAAACTCCCAGAGGAGTAAAATAGATACCAGGAAGATCTTGCACCCAGCAGTTTGTTTCCCCATGTGACACGACAGGGTAAAACAGAAATAGTATTTACCAGGAGCTGATGAGGAATTTTCTTCAGCAGGAAGGATGAAAAAAGAGATTGTGCCTTTGAAATGATAGCAGCAGGCCATCTCTCATGAAGGATATTGCTGGGTCTTGTGGAAAGAGAAAATCTTCATAGGGTTTCTAGCAGTGAACTGAATGGGTATTATTATTTGCCACTGACTTACTTATGGGTATTTTTTGGCTCTCCACAAAATAACAGTGTCTTACAAGAAATTGAAAACCAGAGAGGAAAAAAAAATAGGCAGTTGGCCTGTGTAAAATGTGTGTGGGTAAAATGTGTAGTGTACTCTATCCTGAAGGGTTCAGAACACTTCACAGACCAAGAATGCTGAATGCTCCCTGCCACCCTCCCTTAAATCCAGTCAGCTTGGAGTGGAGCACAACACTGAGGTGAAGCTGCCCAGCATCAGTAATCAAAGTTTTTATTAAGGGAAGTCAGCAAAGCACTAGAGTTAGATTTTCAGGGAAGAATTAGAGTGGAAGGGGCTGAATTGCCAAGCTTTGCTCAGTAGTGAGCATTTGAAATAGTCACTATCCTGAGAGCTGCACTGAACTGCTGCTGTAGTACTGTAGTGTCTCTAAGGCCACGAGAATTGTGTATGTGTCCTCACTTTGTTTCTACCTCTATTTTAAGCTACATTTGCCCCTCTGTAACACACAGTGAGGTACACTACATGCATTACAGAATGCATGCTTCACTGGCTTAATAAAAACTTTGCTCATGTCAACAAAGAATTTATTAGAACTGAAATCTTTCCAGCATTACACAGAAGCTGGCACAGAGAACAGGACTCTGGAGGGACTTGTCAACAGTCTCTCAATTGACTTTTGCTGACTGATGTTTCAAGATTAGGTGCTATTGTAGGGCATTTAATATAGAAAAGGATTGCTATAAGATCTTAATTTCTGTCCTGGTTATTTGCAATTGGTGGGAACTCTCAGCAGTTTGGTTCCTTGTGATTTGGAAGAAGCATTGAAAGTCCACATAGCTTTGGGTCAGAAACATATTCTTCTTCCAAATAGTCCAGCAAAGTGTCAACACAACAGAAGTGGGGCAAAAAGTCTACAGGGAATAGAGCAGCAGGATGCCTTCTGTGGCCTCGGACAGCCTCTCCAAGTGATTCCTGGCTTGAAAGCAAACTGTAGTGTGTGCTGTAAAAAGGCAGATACTGTACAAAAGCCTTTGCTCACTTATGAAAAAGACCAGGTTACACTGGCATGGATTTGCTCATCCAGAAAAGAATTAGCTTGCCATGATTGGGCAGGGTGCCTGGATGTAGTAGGGACATTATCTGCTCTAAATACTGAAGTCTCCAAAGCATTGAAGAACCTGGCCCCCACGCAGCAGAGCATTCCAGTAACATGAGACTAGACTAAGAGTTCTGCCTCCTATCTTCAGCCTTAGTGTCAGCCCAGAGTCATATTCAGACCACTTGGTCATGTTTAATTTTTATTGGTTTCCTGTCTTCTTCCAGACAGGATCTACTAACTCTGTAGTGAGTGTTTTCTGTTCATTGTGCTCATGAAGTTGCATTTCTTTAGGTGCCATCATAAGCAGCCTGCATGTGGCATATGGGTAAGGGCTGGTTTTGAAAGATTGCAACAGCAATGCAAAGACTGATTTATAGTAGTTGCCCCTCAGACAGTAAAAAACCCAAACAAATTAGAGGGATTGTGGAGGTCATTGACAACAAATTGGAGAGATGGAAGAACTTCAGTAACGTCTGAAAATCCAGCTAGAGGATTTCAGAATTTTGCCTTCATTTGAAGACTGCATGGGTAGGAATTCAGCCCTGAGACTCCTCAAACTAAAAGTGAACAAGGTTGAGAGAAGACAACACCAGTTCAGAAACTGCAAAGATAGTGACCTGTGAGAAGAAGGAAAGCTTTGGCAGGGTGAAGTCCCAGCTAAAAATAAAGCTGTAGTCAAGAAAACGAGCACATCTCGGGTAGTTTGAGACTCAGCAGAAACCCCCAGTGACCACTTTGTACTGGGAGAAGACAACAATGAAACAAAGGATTATGTTTGGAGAAGGTTGCAGTTCTGCAAACTGCAGAATGAAAACCTTTGCTCAACATCCACCCTTGAGGACCAGGCACCAGAAAAAGAGCCCCTCCAATCCTCTGAAGTCAAACTGGTGCTTTCCACAATAGTCTGTGCTACTCTGGCACCTTGCAGAAATATAAAGGTGAGCTGGTGAGACACTTTCTATCTCTCTCTTATTTAAGCAATTCTTTTTCCTTCAGATGACTAGTTCTCATTACAAGTAACTAAATACAGGAGGGAAAGAGAATTTCAGCTCCTGATGTATGTTTAGATTGTTGTTTCACTAACAGTTATTTTATTTGCTCTAGTTTTCAGGTACTGGGAGAAGAAATGAGCAACCCCTCTGACACCAGTTTTCACAGTGACAGTAATTTGAGTAGAAACAACTTTGCCTGAAAATAAATAAATAAATATTATATGAAAAGCTTTGGATGGAGCTGCCATGTTCATTCTTGTTTCGAAAGCCCCCACAGGCCATGTCACATATGTGGGTCATGAGGTCTATTGATTATGTGTCAGACCCTTAGGTGTCAGTAATCAATAACTCTAACCTGCAGAAAATGCAGCAGAGATTTGCTAAACCAACTCATCACATTGTTATTTTTCTTGTATTTAAGTTTTTTGTGCCTCACTAAAAATAACAGAATGAATACCAGCAAAGGTAGGGGAGACAAAAACATCTTTTGGCTGCCAGCTCATTCACTGTCCATTTCCATCTGATTCTGCATGGTTCTCGGTGAGAAGGCAGGATGAGGAGGGGCAAGACAGGAAAGGGTATTTCCAATTGAATGGCTTCTGAGAAGTAGAAATGAAAGTGATTGAGTTGGGAGGACCTAAACATTGTGACCCCGACAGCTTATTAATATTTAACAAGGTGCCAGATTTTTCTTTGACACTGGAAATTGTTGCGACTGTCTGTCTCCAGCAGACTGAATCTGCTTTCTCAGCCCACCATACCTAATGTACCTGCTTCCAGGCTTGAATAGTTCTTATTCACAAATGCTTTCCTTTATTTGCTGTTTCTGCGAATAAAGAAGGTAGTTTGGCAGACTAAGTTGTGAATTTTTTCGTTCAAACTTCGTATCTCTTCATGTTCTCAATAGGTCACCGAGCAGACTGTGATTTTTCTTGTGTTGGTTGTGGCTTTTAGAATAATTCCTCAAATGACTTTTAACAAAACATTTATTTGCTTTTTCAGTGTGCGGATTGCCTGAGAGCTGTTCACTGTGACAGTTGAGTGTCTTAAATGAAAGCAGCTCTGATGAGATAAGTATAACAATTTGGAATTTGTAGTCTTATTTTTACTTGTACTTATTTTATACTTGTAATCTTTCAAGATGGTATATGAAATTGGGAACATATTGGGGGTGGGAGAAAAGTCTACGTCATAAAGATAATGCAGCATCAAATGAGCAGTGCTCAATGGAGGAGATGAAGAGTAGAAGAAAATAATATCTTTATGTATTATTTAGGTGGTCTGCATGCCCACTCTTTTGGTGCCTGTCTCACTCTCTGCATTATCTAGGTGGATTAGCTTCCTAATGTAGATGTGTAGACCTAAATGGCTTCTCCCAGGTCACACAGGAAGTTTGAAGCAGAGCTGGATATTGAATCTGTTTACCAAATCTCAGTCCAGTGTTGTCAATATGTTGGTTTTGTTTTTTAAAAAATACTTCCATAAACATTTCCATAAACATTTTCTGTCTGTAATCTCAATTAAATCAGTTAAAAATTGAAAAAAATACCCTTTGCTAAAGAGGGATTTTTCTGTTAAACTGACAAAGGGGATGCCTTGGATTGCAACTTTAGGAATTGCAAGTCAAGGCTATGAATTCTTGATGCTATTTTTGTGAATGCTTCACAGTATGGGGGTAAACTTTGAGATGTCAAAGTTTAAGTGCTTAGGGTTGTCTCTTGGACACCATTGTCCATCTACATTGGTACCTTTTTATTGCACCTCTAGACTGATGCCAAGGAGCTTTTGTCTTTTTGGCTTGTTTGGAAAGTAGTCCAGAATATCTTTTAAAATTTTATATTACATTTTACTGCTCCAGCTGCTCTGTAAAGTCTGATTCTGATAATTCATCTGTTCCCCTTAACAGAACTAGGGGAACATTTGGTGATTTGAGTTTACAATGTGTATTTATGCCTTGCCACTGGGGAAGCCGCTTCCATTTTTGCATTCAGAAAGTTTTAAAATGAAACCTGAACATCTTTTCCCTCTCTTTACAATGTTTAAATGGCAGAGCACCCTGTCTTGAGCTTTCTGCATTGTGTAAAATCAGTCATTGCAATGATAATCCAGTTACAACTGTGCTCAATTACCCACTTGTGCTTTGAGTTGCCGAGTATTTGCCTAGTTGCAGAGGATAATTCCTATGTGGAAAAGTTGGGTGGAAAGTGAATCACAAGAGAGGTAAACCTGGAGGGAAAAAGGCTACAAAGGGAGGAGGGATGCTTGAAGTTGAGAACAGAGGCACTGGAGGAGAGATGGACATAAAGAAGAAATGTGGTAAATGCTGAAAGGGCAGAGAACCGTGAAAGAGAAAAAATTAAGAAGAGAAAATAAGAAAGTGGTGTGGCTTGGTGGATGAGGTCTGGTGTAGCAGATGGAAGAAAAGATTTATGCCCAGCGTTGCACATGAACTGGGTGTCTGTGCACCATTTGTATCCTCTCGTTGTCCTCAGTTTCACCTTCTGTAAAATAGGTCCTGTGCTACTTACCCTCCTCTGAGATGCATGGATGAGAAAGGCTAAGCAAGAGATACAGGAACACTGGTTATTCTGATTTATTGTTTTCCCTTTGCTAAGCCAGCATTTAGCCAATGGCACTCTGCCCTCTCTCTTGTAGGAGAACTAAGAACCTAAAGAAAGCAAAACACACTGCTCCTCAGCTCTCTTTCAGGAAAGGAGGGGGCTATTAATTATTTAAGCATCTCCTTTTCATGTTGCTTCTGGTTTTTGAATCCTTATCATTATAGTTAAGGCTATGGGCTCTACATAAATCATTAAAATAAATAATAAATAAGTCATATCATTAAGTAATACACTGGTATTATTTATGGCTGTAGGGGGAGGGTAAGAATACTGTGGATAAGACTGTGTTCAAATGAATTGAAGCCTTTGTTAGGCTCATCATTTTAAGCATCTCCTTCTGGAGTTAAGACATTAGCTTTTGGAAGCTGTCTTGGGAGATGGGTTTGCTCTGAAAGAATTAGCCACCAAGTTGACTGTCTCCCATTCTGCTGTCTGTTGGGCAGAACACAGGACTGAACACAGGCCTCTCACAGACCTCTCATTCCTCATGGTCTTGATTTCTCCCTCAAGGACAGCACCAGGCAGTGTGGTGTTTTGGATAGCATTGCTGTCCTGTTGTCAGGCTCGGGAACTGCTCAGGTCCTACAGCAGAACATGTACACTTATTGCCTCCAAATTATTCCTTTGCTTAGCAGGATGAAAGCCTGATATTTTACTGGGCTGCTCTCAGAGTGTCATTTCACAGCAGTATCACTGTAATCCTCTCTCCTACAGTAAAGCAGAATCAGTTGTTTCATTTTGGAATATATATCTGTAATATGTTTTTGTAAACAAAGTTATGAAGGTGTCACTTCAAAATATGAAGAGAAAAAAACACATTCATTTAGTTCTTAATATATTTTAGTTAGAAAGTGTTCTACTTAATTACAGTTTTTGATCTGAATTTTTGTTTGTCTGATTATTTTTCCTTGGCTGAATTTTCCAGACAATTTTAAGTACTTGAATGAAAAAAATTGTTCCAGCTCATCTTGCTTGTGGCTCATCATGACCAGGTGGCTGGAGACACAATTTCTGTAATTTGGGAAAAATAATCCAGGCAGTTAAAGAAAAATTATCAGTGGGTGATAAGTGTGATTTTCACTGTGATTATGTTTCTGTGCTGGGTGATATCTTTACCTGGTAACTATGAATGCTTAACTGTTTTTCAGGAGGACTTCTTAAACCCAGATGAGTTACGTAGCACCCTGAACACAGCCACACTGCCATGCATGGGAGGAGCAGGGCACTGGGATGGTGCCATCCCACAGCACACCAGAGGGTGAAGTCTGCAGTGGAACTTTGCAGTGCCTTGTGTGCAGCAGGACAAGACACAGAGCCAGTCAGCATCCCTTCAAGGCTACTCAGTTGCATAGGTAAAACTTTGGGTGCCTTTAGGGCTTGAGAGACAAGCCATGGGGAAGGAGCTGGGCCAGGTTGCTCTGAAGGGTTTGAGGTGAGGTGGGACACAGCACAGCTCCTATTGTTGGCAGATGCTTTCTTATGATATTTCAGCTTTACATTTTCACCTCCTCCTGGACCCTAAAATCACAACTACAGGGGGTTCCCATGCTACTGACTACTTTTCCTGCACTCTGGGCCAGCTTTGGTGGGAATCATACCAGTTCTCTGGAAGCAATGGGTTTTCTCTTCCTGGGGGTATGCTGACATTCAGAGACTGGGTTTTCACAGTATAAAGAGACTCAGAGACACAGAGAATAAAAATATATGAGGCTGACTTGTTGCCTCCACCCTCAAGAGAAATATATGGTGTTCAGTTTTACTTGCTGAGGTGCTGTGTTCTACAGGTGGTTATTGTCTTGAATGCCTTGCAGAGCTGGGGGTAGAACAAATGATGCATTATTGTTGTAACTTTGCTGGACTTACTGATTTTGGTCTTGTTGGGACCTCATTTCTTGCTGTGTGTGTGCCTTATTCACAGGAATCTTTTCTTTTTAAGAGAAAAAAATGCATTTCAGATTCAACTTCCGAGCACCTGCTTGAAGTTCTGGAGTAACCATGTTGTAGGAATTACCTTCTCCTGTATAACTGGAATCCAGTCTTGCCTGGCAATTCCTGTCTTAAGGAAATCTAACTACAATTTCCTGGCCTTTGCATTTGAATCAGCTACATGGACCTGGCTCCAGTGAGGTGAAAAAAATCTGAAGTTTCTTCTCCCCTGGAGCAGGATCCAATCTAACTCATTGCTAGTGAGAAATACCACCAGGTCAGCATCACTAAGGTTTGGAAACTGAGTGCTGTCCTTACCCTTAGTGCAAATCCTCACCTGGGAGTTCAGCTCACTGCACTTAAGGCAGAAGTTCAGTGCACTAGAGCAGTTCATGCATTTAACCAGCACTGTCTGATCCCCTCACCCAGTCCCACCAATCACTGATGTGGCTTCCCTCTACTTATGCTGAATGGGCTTTAATTTTCTTTTAAATAATTCTTAAGTGTGAATTTTTTCAGTACAAGACTGGGAACCATGACTAATTATAAAATCATTACATGATTAAACTCAATTAACTTCAAATAACCCTTGAAATTTGCTTAATGTCAGCCCTTGGCCCTGCTTGAACCAATAAATATTGCTCACCTTTTGTAATGGGTATGAAAAGAGGTGGTTGCAGAGCATGATTGTTCAGAGTCAGAGAACAGCCTCACAGAACAGGGTTAACCCAGGCTGATCCCAAAGAGCTGAATACTGCCACATCAGGAAGGGGAACAATCTTCTGCTCCTAGCTGGGATATTTTTTCCCCCAGTATTTCTCTCTCAGGTAATAAAGCTTTGAAAATTCTTTCCAGCTTTCCATTCAATAGTCCCAATCTGCTTTGAAAATGTTAATAAGGGTTACCTCACAAAACCACCAAGGCATGGGAAAGTACTCTCATCCCCCCTTAGACAAGGGATACTAAGATACAGAGGAGTGAAATGACTTGCACAGTGGCAGGAGCAAAATCCTAAGAGTTCTGATGGGCTATTTTATATTTTAGCTAAAGCTCTGTCTTGCATAATACTGCAAGTTTCACATAACTATGAAAGAAAGGGTCTCTTTCCTCAATTATTGGGCACACCTGGTCATTGGGTCTTTCTTTGTGGGTGGTTTTGTGGTGTTTTTTGGGTTTTTTTTCCACTTTACGAAGCCATCTCTAGATGCAGTCTTACAGCTAGATCCTGGCAAGAGAGCTGGCAAAAGAAGAATCCCAGCAGCTATATTTCTGTGCTCAGTTCCTGGGAGGACAGAAGGGGATGTCATTATTGCTACTGTTCCTGGCAATCTGCTCTGACTGGGAAACTGGAGCAGGCAGTAGCATTGTTCTCACTGGAGGTAGACAGTAGATGATGGATAGAATTTTTCCAATGGGTAATTAGATGGGCATGGTAACTAGACAGTCATAAAGATGCCTGATCATCTACTCACAAATGTCCCTTCTCCAGTGTGCTGGCCATGAAATGTTCTCAGAATTTCATTGACTTCCAGCCCTTCTTCATGAAAAATCTCAGCATTCTTGCTGGGTCCTGCCTGAAAACGGGTTTACCTTGGAGAAAAGATTTCACTTCCCCTCACTCCCTCCCCTTGGGTTTTTTCATTCTCTTTTCTTTTTCCTGAAGACAGCACATAGCTCTGCAATTGCTGTTAGAATGACAGTATTTGGGAACTGACTCTTCAGGAAGGAGAACAGTTGATTAATGCACCTATGTGTCTTTGGGCTTCAGATTTTTCAACACTAAATTTTTTTTGTCCCTTTATGATGAATGGGAGTGGATTATCAGTGTGGACTATTAACAGAGTCATCATTTCTTTTGCTGAAACTTTTGTAGCTCTCTGTATAGACTCTTGAAGGACATTGCATGAGGTCTCAACCCACTTATTAAACAAGAGAAGTAGTGAGTGAGAGAGAGGGGGAAGGATGTAAACACTCATCCCTAAACATGAGAGTTTATATCCCCAGCTTGCTGTTTGAGTCTGGTTTCATGGCTGGGAGTGCCCTGGGGTCATCATTGAGCAGCTTGTTCAACTGTGGCTTCTGAATGATGAATGTCTCCACTTAAATTACAGATCACTACCCCGTAACAACCCCCCCCCCACTATTATTGGCCTCTGCAGGGGCATCAAAGGGTGACTGGGCAGTGGTGGAGGGCTTCACCTGCTACAACACTGCTGGTGTACCTGATGGTAAATGGAAATTTGTCATGGCTCTGCCCTGTAGGGTGTTTGATGGGGAGGTTTGGCTCAGCACTTGCCATTCTGTCTTTTTACTATGGATAGAATTTTCCTGTCTGTGGCACTGCCCATCAGATTAGTTAGGGTCAAAAGCTAAATACTTGGATTTTTGACCTTTGTATGAACCTCACAAAAATAAAGACAAGGACATCAGTTCTGCAGTGCTCTGTCCAGTACTTGAGGATGGATTTGAACATCAAAGGATGGGTAGTTCAGAAAGACAGAGACACAGTTGTGTTCCTAAATTCAGAAGAGTGTATAAATTACCCTCCCTGAAGGGTCTAGCTTATGCTTGCTGTTTGTATTGTGTTGCTCCTTTTAGCCTGACAAGTCCTGATAAAAACGGTTTAAAAGAAGCAAGTTGGGGTCCAAAATGGCTGGGAAGTGGAGGGACATTAGGCTTAATTGCTTCCATTAGAATGCTTTGTGGAATGGGATTAGTTTGGGAATGTATGTGTCTCTGTTTAGAAGGACAAAAAGCCAGTTATCACAGCAGGCTGTTCATCCTCTACCTACTGAGGGCTGAGCAAAGTCCTAACAAGTCCTGTTTTCCCCTCAAAAATGAGCAAATGTAGCAGAAACAGCAGTGGTTCAGTGTGCAGTAAACTTTTGGGCCAGTCTGGAGTGTGCTGCAGCCAGAGCAGAGGTAAATGTCTGGCAGAAATTTCCTCCTAGCAGCCTGTGGTCCTCTTCTTGCACTGATCACCCAAGAGCCAGTGGTAACACCTCCCTGCTGCCCCTTCACAGATTATTTTTGATGCTTAATGTCCCTTTCCACCTGCTAATTCCTTGATCACATTCTCTCCCTGTGCCCTTTCCACCTGGCACTGGCCTGGTTTTTTCATTCTCCCATTCTGCTGCTGCCCTCACCACCTTTTGGCTATTTATTCTTAAAACCCTCTCCCCCTCCTCCTGCTGGCCATTCCAGAGATAGTAATTAATATCCAAACTATTTGGATATCTGCAGGTTTTTTGGGTTTTGCTGACCCTCAGCAATCAGGTTTCTAATGCCTATTGGCTGGTGGGAGCAGGGAAGGGGGAACGAAAATCAGGTTTCTTCCTTTTAATTTGTGCTTTGTTGCTGCTGATTTGACCTTTAATCAAGTGCCTGGCTGTTTGCTTGCTGATGGTTTTTACAGGATGGTCCCTTGTAAATATAAACAGAAAAGGCAGGAGAGTAACTGAAGATTATAGACCATTCTTTTATTACCTGGGTGCCTACTAAAAGCAATTTCCAGTTTGCCCACCTATCTCTTTGTCAGGTTGTCTCCTGTGCCCATCCACTTGTGCATTTATTTAGTGGGGATATTAGCTACTGGATCATCCTCTAGCATTGTAAACGTGTGTTCCAAAATAAAGCCAGAGATACAAAGTGTGCTGAACCCATTATTAAAAAAAAAGAAAAAAAAAAAGAAAAAAAAAAAAAAAAGGGCTTTCCTTGATGGCATTTAGCTCAATAAACACAGTTTGTCAGAGATGTCTTTATCTCCTTACATTTAAGCGATTAAATGTTGGTAAAAATAGCTTCAGAAATAAAACATGAAGAGAGCTTCTGGCAAAGCCCTGTCCAGTTTAATTCATACATTAAATATTTGCTAGTATGGTCAAAAGCTGAATGCTCAGATATTTTGCCCTTTGAATGAACCCAGCTAAAATAAAGATAAGGCATTGAGTCCTGCACAGAAGCTGTCTCCAGAATACTAGGATCAATTTAAACATCAAAGGATGGAGAGATCATACAGCCAGCTAGCCAGCCATATTGTTCTGCACAATTAATGCTCAGAGAGGTGTTTCCTGAATTCTGAATTTGTGTAGGGAAGATAATATTAAAATTGCAGAGTTTTAATTATGTAAGAGACAGTCCTTGATCCTTAGCTCCTGAAAAACAGAAGAGTTTGTTTTGCATTAATGAATGTAGAGAACATCCCCCAGTCTGAATCTCTGCATTGATGCAGTCTTTTTTACAGTCAAATTAGCATTTATATTTCTAAAGGTAATTTTTAGACAACACAATAAATAAATGATATGCTGGTAACCTCCAGATGGAAGAAGTGGTGTTCAGGCAGCATTTACAATGCAAATGGCCAGAAGATTCCATAGGGCTGGCTCTGCAGGTCCTGGGCAGCAGGGAGGGCTGAGCCCTGACCTGGCTCTAGCCCTGGACTTCACACCCCTGCAAACTCCTTGTTTTTTGGCAGGGACATCTTGGTGGGGCAGGGCTTAGCTACAGAACAACCAGTCCACCTGACCACCAGGTTCAAAATGCACCATCTCTATGTGGTGTGGCAAGGTTTTACTCAGTTGAAGCTTATTTATTTTGAGGTTGAGCTCTTGGAGACTAAGGTCCTGAGAAGAAGAGAGCGAGCTGCAGCCAGTTGCTCTGAACAAATGGAGCTGAAATGTGCCTGATGTCTTCTGCAAGTCCACATGTTTCAGCACAGGCTGCAAAGGCACACTCCTGGTTTTGGTTTCAGAAGAAGCTTTAATCTGGCTTTATAATTTCTGTATATGTCTTGTAATAAGATACTGACCAGGATTTCAGAGTAGAGGAGAGTTATTTTTTGTAGTTCAGAAGCTTTATGATTGGGATTTTTGATGGCTACTCAAACTTCACTTATAACTGGAACTTCCTTTAAGTATCTAAATAAGTATCCTCATTTTTGTTATGTGATTTCAAGGGTTCCTTTGGTTTTAAAGGCTGTAACATGATTTATTAAGTTACCCAAGTATTGGTCTCTTGAAAATCTTAGCCATGTTTATTTTCTCATTTTCTATCTCCAAAATCTAGCTGTTTGTTTTTAAAGTCAAGGACTGTGCTGTGTCATCTGGATTTTACCATACCATTTAGTTTTGGATAGTAAATGGTATTAGGAATGGATTAAAATAAATAAAATGAGGCCCAGGGTCCTGATCTCTTTCCGGTGAAGTAAAGGAGAATTTTGTCACTTACTTTCCTTGAATAAATCAGAGAAATTCTGCATGGTGATGAAGTACACAGTGTTTGCTTAGCTTGGCTCACGGGGCAGTCCATGGAGTTCCTTGCCTTTGGAAGCTGAGTGTTGTCTTGCTGTTCATAATTAACATTACAGTGCTGTAGGTTCTGCATATGAAAACCCAGGCTATTGTAAATTGTGGTTTCCTTGCCAACCATATCTCAGCTCTTGCACTTCTGTAGTTGTCTCTATGATGCTTTGTGCAGTATTATTACCCCTCACCTAATAATGGAGCTGGGCAGATCTGGAAAATCTAGCTATTATTCTTGCCATTTGAAAGGCATGAATATGAAAATAAAAATAAAATTTAAGATGTTTCTCTTCCCATGTAATTCCATTCTGGAAGCCACAAAATAAACAGACGTGACATTGGGAATGTTTCAAAAAGATATTTTTTTGGCAAAATGCTCGTGGCTAATGAATTTGCATTCATAAATGTAAGCATTTATATCAGAATTGTGACTGAGGCATTAAAATTGACTCTTCTGCCAAACTGTAGGTCATATAGCTTGGATTTCCTATTTTGAAAATCTCATAGTTGGAGCAAACTGCTGCCAGCAAATTACAGACCAAGTCTTATTCCCAGGATTTAGTTACCAGTGAAATTCAAATAATGAATGTATATTTGTGTCTGTGAAGGGGGAGGAGGATGATCTCACTGGTAGTGTCATTCACTGAACATTATTTGGGCAAGTGGCCATGGAGAAAAGTTTCTTGAATTTCTTCTTTTTTTTTTCCTCTTTGATTTGTCCCCAGGTGATATTGATCTGTCTGGATCTGCAGCTGTGGGCAAAGCTTGTTGGTTCTCAAGAAATTTTTGCATGTTCCTGGCAGCATTTTCTTAATTGGAGATAACTATTCACAATGCTAATAATAGCTGCAAGTAATGTCAATTGCATGCTTATTCCCCATGCTGAAGGTATTAACAAGACCTTGGTCCTACACTTTCCTTGCTGAAACAGTTGCTTGCATTGCTTGATGCCATGTTACTTTGATCTAATGTATAAATCAGGAGATAAATCTTGGCTTATCTTAAACAAGGCTACTTTGCAGATGGAAGACCTCTAATCCAACTTGTGCCATTCCTGCATGATCCTGTAGGATGCAAATGTGAAGGCATGCCTAGGAATGAGTGGAATATGGCAGTTTTCCTCTCTCATGGTAAGATGGTGCTGCATCAGGAGTTTAGTGCAATTGCACTTTAAAGCTCAAGGAAAGAGAGCAGGATCTGGCACCACCCATGCTGTGGCAGAAGGCATGGTTTTTGGAGTTTTTTTTTGTACTGTTATGAACAAAAGTAATCAGGCCAGGACCATAGCAGCTGTAATTAGGTGGGTTTGCTGTCTTCAGTTGAACAGTGCTGTGGGATCCAGCCCAGTGACCTCTACACATCCTCTCCATACCTGCTCCTGTGATGTCCAAACTTAACAGTCTGGCCCTCTGCAGCATCTAAGGTGTGATATGATGCGTTGCCCTTCAGTGCAAAACCGGGATGTTACTCTGCTTTCCTTCTCAAATCAGAGATCCTCTCTGTTCTGATTCCTTCACAATCCAGACTTGTTAAAATAAAGAGTTTTTGGTAAGCTTTTGAAGGCAGATTGGTTCCTGGATTGCAGGGTACAACTTAGCTAGGAGGATGAAAAGGAGAGCATAGTGTGTTGTAGTCTGAAGACAAGGAAGGAGAGGTTGGAAAACCTTAGGTCCTGCTGCCAAAGGGAATCTATTCTCAAACTATGGCCTGATTTTCTTACCTAGGGTATGTTTAAAGAGGGATTGGCATCAGGAACAGGCCATTAAGCAATTGAAACTCTAATAGAAAAAACATAACCTTATCACAGATTTTTTAAAAAAAAAACCCAGAAAATAGCTCAAATATAAGGTTAATTGGAGCCAGAAATGTCAAACTAATGTAGCAATTTACCCTGGGAGACTGCCCTGGCCTTTGAGTATAGCAATAGTACAGACTACTGAGTAGAATAGTGAAGAAATATAATAGGATTTTATGTAGTCCCCTGTCATATTAAACGTTCTTTGCAATTAATTTCTTGTTGCAATGTTATTTTCACTGACCTATTTTTTTTTGACCTCCTACAATCTTTAAGCTACCAAAGTAGGGCATACGGGAATTCACATTTCTCAAAAAAAAAAAAAAAAATTAACTTAAACTACTATCAATATACACATTGCAGTGTAGACTGATATTAACTCAGAGCAGTACAAAAACACCCTTGGCTTGTTCTAGAGTGCTTTTAGTCTGTGAGCTGTACTGATCCATTCAGGAAAATGCTGCTTTTGAGCAGCTTGTTCAGAAACAAGTGGGAGTTTTCTTGGACTGAGAACATGAGGATGTCTGCCCCGTGAATGAAACATGATAGGAGGTCCTCTTTTCTGGTCGTTGTCTCTGTTTCTTCTACTCTTAACTGGACATCAAACTCATAGCTTGCTGTTGTCACCTGGTCTGATCAGTCCAAAACTGATGGATTTAAAGTTAGCAAAGATAAAAACCCCAAAGTTGTGGAATAGTCAGGGAATCCTGGTAGGTTCTAGATGTTCTGACTCTAACTGAATCCTTTCCCATGTGAGCTGGGATATATAATCTGTTTTCATTTTTTAATCAAGCATTACAGGTGATGTGCCCTATATATTTTTATACCACTTCCAAAGTTTACTACAGAAGTGGCTGTATTTCTCTGGAGGCCTAATATTTGTGGAAGGCATCTCAGTGTCTGAAGGTGTGAGTGGGTAGGATAGTCACATTTCAAAATAGATCACTCTGGGGGAGTATGAAACCTCCACCACAGAGGCAGATGTCTGCTAGAAACCATTGGGTGGTACAGGAGGAAAGGGGAGTAACATGATCTCTGGAAACCCCTTTCACTTCTATACTGCACCCTGGTCAGGTTTGCAGTGGTGACCAGCTCAAAGGAGAAAGAACTATACAGGCAACAGAACTTTCTGATTTTAAATAAGAACACTTAACATGAGCCCAAGTGTTTTTCAGGCAAGTGTCCTTAACGTTTTTCCCGGTGGTGGTAAGGTTTGTGGTTTGGTTTTTTTTTTAAAGTGGAACTGGAACCAAATATCATTGAATCAAAGAAGCCAGCATTAATCAAAGCACTTCAAAGAGGTTCCTCATCAGTTGCCTGGAGCAACAGAATCTATAGTGTATCATCTTTCTTATGCAAAGCCAAGAGGATTTTGTCTGTTTGCTCTCCAATGAACACAGAAATAGTGTTTTCAAGGTTTCTCTAATAGTTCAGTGAATTGATCCATTTAGCCATTGTAATTTCCGGGGCCCAGACTTAGATTTCCCAGGAAGATTTTTCATATGAAAATCAATCAAACCAACCTGTGAAATGAAATATGGGGTGGGTTGCCTCTCTCAGCAAAGTTACAGAAAAGTTTCCCCACTCTTGCATTGTTTTTTTCTGTTTTTGCTGTTTCTAGGACATTAAAATGGGAGCCCTACAATCCCTGGCTCCCTCACTCCACATGCATTTCATTTGTAGCTCATAGTTACTTAGAAGGAGCCAGCAACTCAGTGGGATAAACAAGCATGGTTCCATCTTGAACTGAATACCCCTCCCCTCAGATCAATATTTTCTGGTGTTCCCCAGTACAGAAATTAGGGGTGCTGCTATTTGCTATCTACTTCCAGAAACTCTGTTACCTAAATCTTACAGGTGCTCAGTGCACCAAGTGATTACAGAGGTGTGGAAAGAGCTGAATTTTAGATCTTGATACTTACACTTGCACAAGCAGTTGATAAAATTCTCACCAGCAAAACCCCTTTGTCCATCCTAGGGTTTTTTAGGGCATTGATAGGTACCCAGACCTTTCATGTTGCTTGCAGTTGCTAGAAATAAAATCCAGCACACCTGAGCATTGTGATCAACCTGCAGTAATGTTGAGGTTGGAGCTGTGTTTTTATGGTTTTTTAGGTCACATGTTGTGCACCTCCTTCCTAATGAGTCCCAGAGCATTTTCCAGAATGTGTACCCATGGGCTGAGTCCCAGTACCCCAGCTCTGGGCTGGAACGTGTTGGCAAGTCAGCATGAGCCACACTTTGCTCTGGTTGTTAAAAGAGGAAGTGAAGAACAGAAGTTCCCCAACTGACACTGCAGGGGGAATTTTAGTGCAGCAGAATGTAATTATCCAAACTGGAATATGGCCAGAATCCTTGAGTTAATAATACCCTCTGCTCTTACAAAAAAATGCCATAGGATCTTTAATGACCGCTAGCGGTCAGCTGGCTTCACGTCACATCACATCTCCCAGATAGATATTAAAGAGATCAGAAGTGTAGGAATTTCAGTCTTTAACATAACACAGGTATTTGTGGATGGCCCGGGCTGCAGCCTTCAGGTTCAGGAGGGAATTGGGTTAAATAGCCAGGGAAGAGATATTAGTCTTAATGAAAATGATCCCATTAAAGGCGAATCGGTGAAAAACTGCCTAGATGTACCCTGAAGTACCTTGTAAGGGAATATCTGAGTACACTAAATCTTTGGGTACATCAAACCTATCATCTCCATTGACCATCAGCATCAGGTGGTTTGGAGGAGGGATGGAACAGAAAAGGTTAACAGAGTTCTATCTACAAGAGGGTCAACTGTGGAAATCAGTACTATGAAATTCCCCTGATTTCAGTAAGAGTGGGAACTATGTGCGAATGAGTTGGGAAATGGGTGCAAGTGGCAAGATCACATTGTGTTAATTAGGCTGGCACTGACAAGCTGTACAAAGCCTGGGAACTTCCGCAGCAGGAAAGAGAGCACATCACAGAGAATCCCTTTCGTCACAACTGACTTGTGCCATGGGACTTCAATTAAAAACCAGACCAGGCCACTTTTAATGGCTTTAATGAGAAATTACATTAAAAAAAAATAAAAAAATCCTTTGTTAAACTGTCTGTGTACCTTTCTACCATGCAACTCATCACAGTGGTAGATGAGGTGCTAATTATCTGTCTTGACTGCTTTTTCTGAGGTTTGTTATTTGTTATTCTGTACTCCACCTGGCATCAGAGACTGATGCTTGGGATGAGTGGACATTGCTGTACTACCAGCAGTAATAAAAAATAGAAGGCCAATGATCCTGTATGTCTGTTGTTAAAATGAAGGAAAACTTGCACAGTTCTGCCCCTTGGTACATCCCAGTACATTGGTACTTACATCATAACAGAATTATCTCAGGGAATATAAGTCTGCTACAGGATATTGCCACTTTAACCACCTGAATTGCCTTTTAGTTCCAGTTTCAACTCAGTGTCAAAAATATTACCCCTGTTTAAGATTAATTTGTGACAAAATGTCATATTAATACAGCTATATTTCCCAGGGGATAAATATGGCCTTTTGAAGAGCAGCCATGGCAGAGTGCTATATAGGACTACAGAGAATTATCAACAGGCTTTAGCTGTAGCAAATGTCATGCTACCAGAGGAATGGTGCAGTTTGCAGGTAAGTAGAGTATACGGACTGTTTTATTGTAAGAGTGAGGTTGTGATATTTTCCTCCTATTAATCCATATCTCATCCCTAATTATATTAGCACCTCTCACTGACACCTGATTAAGAATCTGAGGAGGAAGCACTTAGTTACCTATAAATCCATCAGCATTGTATCAGGTTTCTTTTTGTCATCTTAGCTGTTTTGGGAGGGTGATGTTTACCTTGAGATTTGTGCATGATTGATGGAATTACTTCTGATTTACACCAATGGGTTGAGCCTTGCATGATGCTGAGGAGTTCACTTGTAATGGGCTAAATCCAGCACCAGTTGGAAGCAGTGGTAATTCAAGTGAAACCAAAACCAGCTGCATCTGCCTGTGCTGAGGCTGACTTTGGAACAGTTGATCAGGTATTCTCTTTGTACTGAAGTAGAATAAACTTTGTATTTCAATGCACTTTTGGTACCTGTAGAACGCCTTGGATATGTCTGAGCTATTGAAACTATAGTTCTTAACAGCCTTCAGATGTAAAGACAGGCAAGATGAAAAAAAGTCTTAAAACTAATCTCTTGCCTCACAGCATTCTACCAAGATGACTCAGAAAATGATAAGGGAACCAAACTGCAAAATAGGCTCTAGTGTTTGTTGAAGGCATTTGCCACTGGTAAAAATGAGTTATTGAAACAGTAAAGCTCAAGACTTCAGAGAAACATTGATTGACAACATTAATTACAGCTATTCTTGTTTCTATAAGAAATACAGTGCAAGCTAGGCATAATAAGTGTATTAAAATTATATTCTAAATCTGAAGATAATTAGACGTAGGTGCAAACAGTTTAAATGTCTTCTGTCCAAATTTCTGTGCATTTTTATGTGTAAAAAGCAGCAGTAGTTACCAAGCAGGTGTGTACAGTTCCTTTACATGACTGGTCAGCTAATCACTGGATGTTTTCTAAATAAGCCTCTAAATAAAAGTTGTCTTGCATCAGCAGTGTTCAGTCTGGTGGGTGAGTTTGGGTTCCATCCCCATTGGATGTTTCTGCTATGAGAAGATCACTTTCCTTCTTTACTGTCCTGGTTGGAGATTGGATTAATTTTATGACACCAGGATAACTGGGGAAGAAGGCAGTGCTGTAGCTAACCCTTCTTACAAGGCCACAGCAGTGCCAAGAAACTGAGTGTAGACTAATGGCTGGTTTTACTGAACCTGTTAGATGGTGTTGCTGAGAGTTGTGCAGTAGAGTTGACATTCATAGGGAAAAGGAAAACGAGAAGTTACTCAATCCACAAGTGCTGGGAAAGAGTTAAATTAATGGGGGAAAATGAAAAAAAAAAACCCAAGCCCACTCCTTAATGTGGGAGAAAGATTATACTGGCTTACTTACAAGGTTCATGCTGAGCCCAGTCATAATTGGAATGTACCCTTTGTAAAGTTTATTGGGTCCTGGGGCAGCTTGTTACTGAACCGGTCAATTAATCTATTTTTTTTTTTTAATGAGTTAGGGGATTTCCTTTTGTGGAAAATCACCAGGAAACCTGACCAAATGCCCACAGCTTGGGGAAAGTGTGGCCTTAACATATAGAAAACCCTTCCTCCACAATTAGGAGAGGAAATAGACACCTCCCCTTATGGGCAGCATATTTGACCAATCCAGGGACAAAATAGATGGGATTTCACCATTGACTTGCAGATTGTCGAGGGAGGATCACCATGAAACAAGATTACTTGAATGCAGCTTGGTGTTGAAGGAAATAAAACTGTTGAGTCTCCCTGCTGAGAGACAAATGATTTCCATTTAAAAACCTGTTTGTTCCATGCTGTAACTCCCAATGTAGCAATAATTAATGATATCAGAAGGTTACGAAAGACAGTCTGTTGTGCTTGCTCTGTTCTAGGCATGAAATTGGATTAACATGAAGATAAACTTAGACTTTATATCTGTTGAAGAAATCAGTAATTATATCAAAATTCACAACTATTTATCTGTTTAAGTGTGCCGGGATATTGTTCATCTATCAGCAAAACTTCCTGCCCTGTCAGAATTCTGTCGAAAGGTTAATTTCTTAAAATACTTGGATTTCCAATAACAGAATATAGTAAAGATGCAGGTTATTGAACAAACACAAACCAGCTCACCTCTGGAAACATGGTTATTTCTGTTTCAGTGGCATCCAGCCAGTACCTTCTCATGAGGAAGAATCAATTTGGAAGGTATTGAATAAACCCTTGGGCTCTGCTGTGGAGAGGTGACCACCCAGGGAAACAACTGACATGAATAAAATGCAAGGTATGACAGTCCATACTTATTAAAAGTGCATCCTTGCTGCACATGAGCATGGGGAAACACTACTGTCTTTATGGGCATCACTTGATGGGCAGGTACAAAGGCTTTGAAATTAAGTTTGGTAGAAATACAGAGGGTGATCAGAAGGGGAAGGGACCCAATACCTCATCTTCTCAAATGTTTCATGAGTCCAGTGCTGGCCCTGATTTTGCTGCGTGCAGTTTTAATCTAACTGTTGTATCAAACACAGAGGTGATGCAGTTGTGTGAGTATGTGTGCAGTGACAGAAGTGTGTGTGTGAGTATGTGTGTGTGCAATGAAGCCTGCTCAGGTGGAGCTTTGTTGCTACTGATGCTCATGAGGTGGAAGCTCAGCTTGGTTTTCCTACATCAGTTGCAGTCATACCTTCCCATTGCAGTTTACATTTACCCTGAGGGAACTTGTTACTGTTGAGCACCCATGTAATTAAGTAGCCTGATAGTTCAATTGTATAAGAAATAGAAAAAAATGACCTTCAGTGCTAGATTAACTTCTCAGTGGAAATGGAGCTAGTGGGTACCTGTATAAATCTCATAGGAATGGTCCTCAATACCATCTGCCATGAAATGTGACTTTAAACCCACTTGAGATACAGAATTCTATCTAGTGCAAGAGTTAAAGTTGTTTCACTCTTCCTTTGTTCATTTGGAAATGCAGGCTGAGCATATCTTAAAAGAAAAAAAGGAGGTTTCAAACCATGAAGATCGCTAGGAGGCTGAGAAAACCCTTTCTCTAGTCCTCTGTTGTGGGGGCATCACAGAGATGGTTTCAGAAAGAAGGTTTCAGGCAAGTCTCCTTGCAAAGTGTTAGTTTGCTTTCATGCACAGTGCTGGCAAAAAGAGAGGGTATTCGTAGCATCAAGTGTGTAGCATATGAGGAAGGTGCACTATGTAGCTGCTGAAAGTTTGGAAAACCTAAGCTGAAGGCTAGCAGGGATCTTCAGTATTTTGCTGATCAGGTTTGGAGGAGATGAGATGCTGTAATTCCAAAAAATGGAAAATTGGTGTCCTTAGGTGGAAAAAACAATAGAATAAGAGGATATTTTTGCAAATAATAATAATTTTAAACATGTTTTCTCATAAATTAACCCCCTAAAAGTTTTTTCTCTATATACCATGTCCAGCCTTTTCATAAAAGTCTGGAGTGACAAAGAGTACAGGACCTTTGGAGGTATTTTTTGTAGCCATGAAGTGGTTTCTCAACACTTCAAAATCTTTTACTGCCTATAAAGCTAACTCCTTTATTCTAGTGGGGAACGTCTGGTTGCTCTACTCTAAAAACCTTAATTTTTTTTTCTCTGACTTTTTTGAAAATTGTTATCATACCTCCTGCTTTTCATCTCTTTTCTAGATGAGCTGTCCTCTTAGTTAAGAGACATTTGAGGGCAGAGAGTAGCTGTGGATGTATTTTCAACACCAATGCAGGGACAGGTAGCTCCTGCTGGACAGGACTGGTGTGGCATCTGGTTGACCCATGGACAGAAGAAGATTTTGACATTCCCCAGTTCAGTGTGGCAGACCAGCACAGCTCTGTGCAGTGCCATGGAGCCTTACTGGTAAGCTGGGGATTTCTGCACAGTGCTCCATGTAGACATGTTGTAAGCATCTTGGCTAAGATCACACATGAATGGATGGACAAGGAAGCCCAGGCTTAACCTCCAGTGACAGTTCCAAAACATTCCCTGCTTTCACTGAGTTGAGTGAGAACTACAAAGTGTGTGTGTGGGGTAATTTTCAGCCTCTAATGTTTATAAAGTATCCAAAGAGATTGTCTCATTACTTTTCATTTTATTATGTACTACTTCTTTTTACCAATTTCTTTTTCATTTTTTCCTGTGTCCCTAACACTTGTCTTTGTCAAAGGTTGCTTGCATGGGCTCAGCCATAAAATCATCTCTCTGTGAAAGAAACATCCTTCTATTTATTGTGTCTATTTTTTATGATGACTTTTACTTTGAATTTATTTAACAATACTCCATTTCTTTCCTTTCAGTACATTTTAACTGCTTTTTCCCGTGTCATTTGGAACTGTCCAAAGTTGGCAGATCTCAAATTTCTTTTTCCTCTTTGAGAGGTGCAGATTCTTTCTCCTTCAGTGATAATGGGCATTGTGTTTCCTTAGAAATATTTTTTTGGGCCTATTATTTCTCAGCCACTTCAGTTGGCAAACTGAAGGCTTGGAAACAAATTAGCTTGGATGGCAGCCCAAGCTGTCAAAATGAGCTGTCCATTCATTACTGAATGATCCACCTCCTGCATTTAGATCTTCAGCTCCACTTTTCCAGTAAACTTCTCAGTTGAGTTCTTGGATTTTTTTTTTTTCCTGTCACTTTTGAACTCACTGCTCCAGTCTACTTCACTTAGAACCACACAACAAAGCTAAGTTCCCATTATCTGGCAGTAATGAACTAATAAAGCCAGTATATAGGGCCTAGCTGGTCATCATTTTGGTAGAAGACATGAAAATTATATTCTTCTCACATATTATTTCTCTGTGAGTTACATGAGGCTGAGGCCTTGATCACGTTGTCAAGCAAGAAATTCCATGTAGGAAGACTGATTCCTGCTTGGGTATCATTAAAATCATATTATTAGTCTTGCTCTGAAATGTTCTGGGGTTGGGGTAGGAAGGTCTTGTATCCTTTATATATTTATGTCCCTAAAGTATTCTGCCCCACTTCTTCCTGTGTTTTGCTTTTGGTTTTTATTGTGTGTGTGGTTTTTTTCTGCTTTTTTTCCTCTCCTGACTTTGTCAACAATTTCTCAGAGGAATAAATCTGACAGATATATCAAATAGCATTTTTTTTAGCCTCTTCTTGCTTGGTGTCAGTGTGGACTTTGATAGCAGAATTTTAAAATTGAAATTTTTAAATTTCAGATGTTAAATTTTTCCCTCAGCATTTTAGTAAACTTCTTTGTAATTTTTTACTTTAAACAGTATTTTAAAAATGCATCTTACGTGTTTAAATTAAAAAAATATCTGATTATTTGTAAAAGGTTAAAACAAGTTAACAAGTTTAAAGGTGCCAAGGAAGGGAGTAGAAATAAGTTTCTTGGCCACAACCCATGTTCTTAATATAAACAGCATGAATATTGGAGACTATGCAGAAATTTCCACTGGCAATGCAGGTGTTGGAATGAAGTGTACAGGAAGGAATATAAATATCAAATGTTGTAAAATTTAGAAGATAAAGTAAGGAAAAATGCATATACACAGCAAAAAGTGAGCTCTACTTTTTCATTACTAAGTTTGGGGCTGGTCCAGAAAAGTCTTAGATTTCTTAATGGGAAAGGTCACAGCTTTCCTTCTCATTTGTCTCTAGAATCATGCGTGCCCTTCCAGTCTGAATAAAGAACAGCATGAACTGGGACTTGGACAATGAAAATCTCAGCCAAAGATCACCAGGACTTACACACCTGCAGACGTGTGGAGAGAAGTGGGGAGTCTAAAGAAGGTACCTGTTCCCTTTGCCATTGCTGTTGTTCTGCTGTCAAGCAACATTCTGATGCTTTGAAGCTGTCTTTTTTATTCAGGCCCTTGCTGATTTTCCTAAGGCCAGATTGGACCAATAGCTTCTGCTTTTGCTATGGCTGTCAACAAGGAAGTGAAGGATAAGCTGGAAAAAAGCTTTTAGGTTTTAGATTCATAGTTCAGTCGTAATTGCTGCTGAACACAAAAAAAGCATGAATGAACTGAAATATGTCCAAACTTTAATATACCTTGATTTTTCAAATAACAGGCCTCTTTTCACATACTAAAATCAGATCAGCTTTTTCAATGATATCTATCAGGTGCCTCTTCACCAATGGCATAGGAAGGAATTCAGTCACAAGTAGGGGTGGCACCTTTCAACCAGAGGCTGAAACCATGAGGCCTCTTGCTGTCCATAGCAGCACAGTTATTTGTAGATGTGGCCTGAAAGCAGGTACAGCATCAAGGCAGCAAATGATTCAAGCTTCTCTGATTCTACAATCAGGTGGAAACAAATGTATTAACCATCAAATTGAGAGGGAGAAGAAAAGCACATCAGTGGGGTTTCTGTGATGGGTTGTGTGAACTGGGATAATTTTTGAAGATGTTTTCTGTTGTGCCCACATAAAGACAGACACTGACAGAACTGCAAGTTGGCAAGGAAAATTTGATCAGAGAATCACAGAACCATTTAATATATAGGTTGGAAGGGACCTCAAGGATCATCTGATCCAACCTGTCTAATATTGCTCTTTATTCGAGATGTCTCAGCACCCTGTTGATTGCTGTTGCACTTACTGTGATGCCTCTTTAACTCTTTTCTCCTTAGACAGCTTCTCTGGAATTCTGACACAGCTATAATTCTGTCATGAAGTAAAAATTTAACTGGAAAATTTTATAGGATTTTTCTTTAAAGTGAGGTATTTCTGTTTTCCTTTTTGCTATGCAAGAACATTGCCTCCCAAATTAAATAAGCATTTAGAATAAATACACTGTGGTGATTATTGCAATTCAGGGACTAACAATTTCCTTTTTCTTTGGCTTTCCTGCTATGCAGTTGGTTGTATTTCCACACTTATGGTGGTGAATTAATTCCCTGTGGATAGCATAGCTTCCCTTGCAGCAGATGTCAAGTCTCTTAATCAGAATTTAAGTAGCTTCAATTACGTTTACCTTAATTCACTTTGGAAATGGAGTAAGTTAAATTGAATTAGGGCTCCTTTGATTCTGACTATGTCCACACAAATATTCAATGCATTTTAGCTAATGTGTTCTAAAATTTATTCAGATTCTCTTTGCAAGTGCTCTCCAAAGCACAGATGCAGACTCTGTGGTTGCTAGAGATAAGACATAGCATATGAAAGCAGTGGTTGAGAACATTTGGGTGTAAATGTTTGAGTTTTGTCCCACATGATCCTTGACTTCAATGTGAGAAACTGCTTGCCTGTAGTGTGCTGGTCAGGAATTGGAGGAAAAGTATAGCTCAGATGAGTGCAATTCCAAACCAAACTAGAAATGTGTTTGACCAGGTGTGTGAAAGAGTGGATCTTTTTGTGCCTCCATAGAGTGGAATGTGTTCAGATGGGAACTGCCTCATGTCTGGGTTTGCAAAGCAGCTGGCTCTATGAGATGCAACTGCAATTAAGATGCTTGAAATTATACACATACAGACAGACATGCTAAATGAAAACAAAAATGTATCTGTTCCTTTACCTGTTAGCAGCAGTGGCCAACAGAAGAGCTTCTGAGGAGGATAAAACTATGGGACTGAATACCCTGGCACGTTCTCCTGGTGTAAATTAGTAGGGGCTCAGGATTTTTATTGCTTTGGAGCAATAATAAATTGTTCATAATGGATTTTTCCCATGCATTGCTGTGCACTTTAGCACTTAACTAAACCAAGAGAAGAGAGAAGTGACCTGCCTGCAGCCAGAGAACAAAGGGGAAAACATGATGTCAGGCATGATTACGTGAGAAGTAGACAATAAAATAGAAAATAGCCTTTTGCAACTTGCAATCTTCTGATCCTCCCATGTTTTGAACACGCAAACAGTCCTGATCATGCTCTCACCAAAAAGGATATGATATAAAAAGAGAAGATACAAAGGAGGGCACCAAGGATGGGTACAGTAGTCAAATGACTCTCCTAAAAGAGATTAAACAAAATAGGGCAGTTCAGCTTGGGAGAGAGACAAGTGATAGAGGTGTGTGTGAAGCCATGAACAGCATGGGTAAAGTGACTTGGAAATGGCCACTCCCTGTTATAACACAAGACTAAAGGGGCAATGAAAGGAATTTTCAGGCAGCTCCTTCAAGCCAGGACAAATAGAAGTGCTTTTTCACACAGTGCATAATTCATCAGTGGAACTTATTGCTGACAGATAGATTCAAGAAGCAATTAGACAAATTCATGGAAAATAAGTCCAGCAGGGGCTGTTAAAGACACTGATGCAGATGCAACCTCTGGCTCAGGAAATCCCTCAATGGCACATTGCCAGAAGCTGGAAGGTGGAAGAAGCATCACTTTAGGCCTGACATGGTTTTCTGTTCTTTCTCTTGAGTAACCACTTTGGGTTGGTACCTAGTGTGGGTTTCAGACCTCAATGGAAGACCGTGCTTTTCAGGCTTTTATCTCTTCTTGGGCATTGCTCATATTCTATGTATTAGGTAATTTAATTCCCTTTCCTTACATGGCTGTGTTAGATTTTGGGGATCTGATGTTTGACAATAATTGAATTATACAGTGTGAGGCATAAAGCATCAGCCTGCTTTTGTGACTGTACAGTAATTCATAAACCACCATAATTAATCCTGTGGCTTAATCCCTGCCCATCTCCATCCCTGCCCAAATGGATGAATAGGAAAGAGCAGCATTTCAGCATGTACAGAAAATCACACAGTCAAGGGTCTGGCAGAAAAAAAGGAGGGAATGAATTCCGAAGTGCCTACCAGCAGACCTTAGAATCATTGAAAGGTTTGAGTTGGAAGGGACCTTAAAGATGATCTGATTCCAACCTCCCTGCCATAGGCAGGAACACCTCTAAGACCAGGTTGCTCCAAGCCCCATCCAACCTGGCCTTAAACACTTCCAGGGATGGGGCAGACACAGCTTCTCTGGGCAACCTGGGCCAGTGTCTCACCACCCTCACATTAAAGAATTTCTTCCTATTGTCTAATCTAATTCTCCCTTCTTTCAGTTGAAAACTGTTTCCCCCTGTCCTGTTAGTAGACACCCTTGTAAAGAGTCCCTCTCTAGCTTTCCTTTAGGCCCCCTTCAGGTACTGGAAGGCAATACTAGCCCAGTTCAAATGAATTCACCTACTGTATTGTTTACAGAAGTGAGTATATTCTATCCTTACATGAACCCTGTCAGATCCCAAAGGGATATACTGAGGAAAGAGGAGAAGGACTGAGCTATAAGATACAGGCTCTTTTACAGTGTTGGGGGAACAAATAGGAGGTATGTGTTGTGCATGTACAGGAATGCAGTACCTGTTAGATTAATTATAAAGGCAAAAAATGCATTATCTTTCCTGCCCTGGAAGAAAGTGCTTGGGGAAGGAGATGTAGGAAGAAAGCTTGGGTTTTGTGAGCACCGTGGCACATGAAGAGAGGAGGCAAGGATCTCACAGTGAGACGCCGAGTAGGCTACGAGTAAGAGTTTTTAGTTCTGAAGCTCTGTTCTCAGCAGTTCAGCTGGTTTGCACACTGCAATAATACTAATTATTGTTTATTAGGAGCCTATCCATCAACTGATGCCTGAGGTGCCTCTTGCCATTAAAATATAAAACAAACTGGGCTGCTGCACTCAATAAAAAGATTTTTAATCTGTTTCTTTCCGAGCAACTACGTGACACTAAAATCATTCTCAGGTTAAGTGGGAAGGAGTTCCTGGAAACTGAGGTTGTAGGAGAAGTATATATACAAACAGTGTCTTTCTCCTAATAAAGCCAGTTGGAGGGTTATGCCTGTGCTTATTAAGGCAGAAGAGCAGGAAAAGAGTTTGAAGACTGGAAGCATATCTTAGTGCCTGCCCATTAAATGCCTGAGAAGTGAGAACCAACTTTTTAAACTCTACTTTTATGATCATCAAGTCTGTGACAGGTCAGTGTGTAGTCTATTATCTTATCTGCTAGTGGCTACATATTCATTGGAGAGAGATGAGCTGTCCATTATACATATTTTGTGCTTTTATGATGAAAGATAATTTGTGTAAAAGCATCCAGAGCGTAGGCATTTCGGGATGCTTTTAACATATCAAAAGAATCTGATCTGTATCTGTCTTTTTCCTCTAGCCAAATTATTCACCAGGAATACTGATTCTTTTATTTCCTCTCTATTCCCTTTCCACACAGTTTGTGTCAGACACTTAATTTTTTCATATTAGGGGAGCAGAACAGGGAGTGGAGGGTAAGACACAAAACAAAGAAGAAATAGAAAAAAAGGACCTCTTTGATTTTCTTTAAAAAATTTATTTCTCATTATTTCTTGAATAAAAATAAAACATTTTTCCTTCCCCCTATAAATTTTCCCCTAATGTTCCCTCATATTTGCCAATCAAATGAGCATAGTAAACAATCTGGAAGAGGACTTCTTTATAAACATCTTTGATATTGGGCTTATTTTGAATGAATTAATCTCAGTATGTGTCTCCAGTTATCCAACAGAGAAGATGCTTCTCCAGCTGCCAGATGGGAAGCTTGGAACCAGTTTTAAGTAGTCGAGTGGGCTAGGCCTTGGGGATGGAAATCTTATTTTTCAGAAGATGTTTCTGGTGAAGCTGGAGCATTTTGGAATGGTGTTCAGTTTCCTTAATCGTGTAGGATGTTGAAGATATGCCATAATAAATTCCCTGACCAGAATGAGATATCTGACTGGGAAGCTGTCTTTCACCTTCTTTTCCATGAGGGCACTGGTCACTGTTGCCAGGTGAGCAGCAGGTTCATCTCTTCATTTTTGCAAACCTCTCAAACTTTCAGCCCCTTTGAATTTGCCAATTTTCTCCTCCCTCTTTTGTTCTTGGGCAGGAACTCCCAGATTTAAAATTCAAACCTTTTGACAGCTCTTTCTGGTTTTGTTTTGGGTTTATTTGGTTTGGTTTGTTTTTCAAGTTAAGTTTCATAGACCTGTTTTAAAGGGAGCTGAGAACACCAATGGCTCTGAGCACCAGAGATCAAAACCACCATGTAAAATATCTAGAAAGGTACAGAGCATATTAGGCTGGTAGTGATTATTTTAATGGTTGTGGCATTTATTTTCAGGTGGTTTACAGAGCATATGCTGTACGTATAATGTGGTGTCTTGATGGCAACAGCTGGTCTATGGCTTTATGTAGCAAGAGAATTCATAGCTGTGAGCTTCAAGTGTTTGTGTTCAGGGTCACGTTTTTGTGTTTTAAGAAAAGGCTTCATGCTCCTGTAGCACCTTTCGCTTGCAAGGGCTTGCTCCTTATCTATCAAGATGAGGAGTAACTCCCTGATTTAAGTCAGAGATTTATGGCAGTATAAATCCGTGGTGGGATCAGTGACTGGCTCAAATAGCCGAGTTTCCCCAAAAAACTTTAACTGCAGTTTGCAGCAGTCAGGCAGGCAAAAGAAGTCATTTCAGTGGAAAAAGAAGAAAAAGGGAATGATTTTCAAAATATGCATGGCCGATACCAGCTGAAGATTGCTTTGATTTTACCCATGCTGAGTGTTCTGGCTCTTTTTTTTGCATTTGTTCCAGGGAAGCTTGTTTCAATCTCCCTTGCATACTGTAATTGAATCCACTGTAGGAGCTCAAGCTTGTAGCATCTTTCTCTGGGCCTCTGGAACTTCCTTCAGGGTGAAAATGCAGAGGCAACCAGGTAAAGACCATCAGGTGTTGCCAATCAGGAGGAGGAAGGCCGGAGCTCCTGTTAAGCCCACCTGTGCCCCATTAGGGTTGGTCCCCACTGCGCATGAGCAGAACTGGGGGACCAATAAAAGGTGAGCTTAATATGGGGAGTGCTTCTCTAGAGCTGCCAGAGGAGGGGGATGAACAGTCCCCTGTTTTTTTGGTGACCCTGATGTGATTCGAACACGCAGCCTTCTGATCTGGGGTCAGACGTGCTACTCTTGCACCACGAGCTCCCACCTTCTCCATTTTTGGGGGTGCTCTAACATGATTTGAACACACAACCTTCTGATCTGCAGAGTCACTACCACTGCACTCACAGGAGCTCACCCCCTTTTATTGGTCCCCCAGTTCTGCTCATGCGCAGTTGGGCCCAGCCCTAACTGGGCACAGGTGGGCTTAACAGGCGCTCAGGCCTTCCTCCTCCTGATTGGCAACACCTGATGGTCTTTACCTGATTGCCTCTGCATGAAACTCTGTGTTTAATGATGAACTTTGCAGTCTGGAGCCTTCTGCAAGAGAAGAAGCAGCCTTCTGCCCAAGGAGTAAGACAGGAAATATGTTGATATTCTCCATTTTAATTCAAGAGGTAAGTGAGGGCACTGAGGATTGTGGTAGTAGGTGTCAGCTTCAGGCTGAAACGCTCAGCGGTTTAAACAACAGCACATGTTGAGCACCCACTTATTGCTTGTTCTGAACTGAGAAATTGATAGGAAGACAGATGTATTCTTACTCTTCAGTTTCCGAGACAGATTTGGCCATGTAAAATCCCAAGGGTGGGATGATGCTTTTTGAATCAGTGCCTGAAACTCAGAATCAGTGACTTGGTTTTATATGAAAGTCAGGTTGTGGGGCCAACTTTCCAGATGAGGCTGCTCAACACACTTTGTGAAAGCCAGTTCTGTTTCTGAGATAGCAACAAAGCCATAATTGCTTATGATTTTAAGAATCTGGCCCCATACCTGCTACAAATTTTTCATTATTAGGACTGTAATATGGAAAGACATTTGAAGAGTTGGGATTGAATGGTTTGGGGTGAAATAGGAGAGGAAGGGGTTTTCAAGGTGACAGTGCAGAGCTGTTATTACATAGTGTCACGTATAAACCTAATGTTACAGCCAAAAAGATGTGAGGCTTGAGAAGAACAGCTTGTCATCTGAAGCCAGTGTGAGCACGTGAGGCTGGGATATAAATTAACAAAGCAGAAAAGAGTAGCATTAATTTTATATTTCATGGTGGTAATGGCTCTTTTCATGTTTCAAGGTGAGGAAGAATTAAACTTACTCATAGCCATATCAGATGTGGATATGGCCTGGTCAAGTACTGTAGCCTGATCAGATTTCTGGCATATTAAGGAAATCCTGGTCTGAGACTGGAGGAAAGTCATGAACAAATTGCCTCCTGGGAGAGCTGTGGAGGGCCATGATGAAAGTGAAAACAAGGGGAAGTGGAGAGGGAAAAAAACCAAAAAAAAAGCAGAAGTTGTGCAAGGTGCTGAATGTGAAAACAATAAGCCTTGATGTGATGAGCATTGGCTGGGAAGCAGAAGGATCTGAGGATGGCAGAGAGGGTAGGTGACTCTGGATAAATGGACTGGAGGGGATGAGGGCAGAAGCCTGGAGGGGAGAAAGCTTCAGTGAGATGAGGCGTGAGATGACTGAGTCTTGGCTGAAAGGCTTCAGCATTATAAATTGGGCAGGCAGATTTAATGGCAGTTTTGACATCTGGGAGAAGAGGGAGGAAGAGCTAAAAATGCCCTTAGGAGTAGGAGTCTGTGAGAAGGACATTGCCACTGGCAATGTGGGAAGGAAGGAGAAAATGCATTAATGCCCCCAAGGGCTAACAGTTCAGAGGCTGAAATTCTGAGGGCACTGAGGTAGGTGGGGGGAGCAAGCACAGACTGACCCATGAAGCCCTTCTGGACCTTGGGCTTTGCATGGGTGGTGCCCAGCTTTTCCTTCAGTAGAAGGAAATGGTCACACCACTGTCAGTTCAGTGTGCCAGCCATACAGCTTGCAGGAGAGGTCACCAGTAGGTATTTTAAGGCTGAAGTGAATTACTTCTCCTAGAGCAAAAAGAGATGTCAGGGAAATAACAATGTGGCTCCCCATGACACCAGTTTACTGTGCAGTATTCCTGAAGTATTGTATCCCATCCATTGCTCACATCTCATCCAAGGCTCTGCCCTGGGGCTCTTCTTAGCCTGGATGACTGTCTTGCCTTTTTTTTTTTTTTTTTTTTAAGGGTTTTGTGCCTCTTTTTAGGGCACATGCAATGCACAGTATAGGGTGGCACCTGTGACGAGGAGACCAAGGTTGACCTAAGGACTTTAAACTTTATGTGCTTTTTTTGGTATGGATTTCCCACACTGTGACTCTAATGAAGCTGCAGATCCCTTTTTCCTGCTCCTTCTCCAGATTTGGTGTGTTTGCTTTGGTTCACATGGGCCAGAGGCTACTCCTCTCCTTCTCTCAGAATGCACCAAGGCATATGCATCTGGTCCTGCTCAACCTGGTACACCTCTGCAGGACATAAATTACCAGCACAGCCATTGCCAGTTTGGGTCTTTTAAGATTAAAAGTTTGATGCCCACAAATTGTCAGGGCTGTAGAAAATCTTGGCCAGATGGCTTTATAAATGCAAGGAAATAAAATTATAAATATCAATGTGGCTGTGGTGAAAATATGACTGCTATCCTATTAAAAGGATGGCATTTCACAGGGAGTCTCACACTCCTTTTTCCTTTCCTAAGAACACCCAAGTTTTTTCCTTTCCTAAGAACACCCAAGTTTTTTCAGCCAGCCACTTCCATATATGCAGACACTGAAAGATCCTGGGTTAAATTTATCCTTTCCATAACTCCATGGACTTCAATAGAGCTGTACCAATGCTTGCCCTGTCTTTTGTGGCTGATTAATTTATGTTCATTTTACTTCTCTGGTGCCAATGAAAGAATTTAATAGACCCTTATTGTTCCCTGCAGATACTCCCCCTCTGTGCAGAGAGGCATCCTGCTCTTCTGTGGGTTGGCATTGTTGTTCTTTCACTTTTTATTTCCTTCATGGAACAGAAAGGGATTGCACTAGGGGAGCTAACTGTGTTCTTGGCTCTCCAGGGAATTCAATACACGCCTGCAATTAACCTGCATTTAACTGGCCATTGGATGTTGCTATTCCTCTACAATAAACACAGATGGTAGGCAGTTTTGACTGAGTATTTGTATACTGCAGGTTGGCACAGCTCAAGGCAAAATAAATACAATTTCCAGACGGCACAGATCCTTGCCTCTCCTCTCTGTTTTTTTTGACAGAGGAGGGGAAAATCTGAAGAGTATCCAAAAAAGCTTCTTGTTTGGCCCTCAAAAGAAGTATTCCACCTAAAAGCTGGAGTTGATTTCAGATCTCAGCCCCATCAGTTTGTCAGGGAGACAGTAAAAGGGGAGAAAAATTTTAATCAGGATTTAGCAGGGAAAGTAATTCAGTGGGAGGGAAAGTACTTGTTGAATTGCACTTAATATCACAAGCTCTCATCTTACTAGTGCTTTGAAAGTTGCACAGCTTTACTCTTCTCTGTGGCCTGAGTTCTGTGGATTAAAATAAGATTTTGGAGGTTTGTGGGTGAAAATACATCTTTATGTGTTTCTCAGTCTAGAAAGTGGAGAGAATATGTCCCAACTGGAATGGCTTTTTCTGTACTTGTCTGAGGAGGGAAGGCTGTGGGTTGGATTGTGACCCTTATTAGCTGTTAATTATTATCCTCAATCAGCAAACCAAGAGATTTTCTCCAATGCCAAAAATGGGTTGTCTGCAGGAAAATCCAAGCTCGGGGGAGATTTAAAAAAAATAAAAACCCCAAAATAAGCATTAAGTTTAAAGAAATTGAGCTAAGCATATAAAAAAAATCTGCCACCAGGGTCAAACTTGATGCCATGTGGGTTGGTTGTTGTTTTGGGGTGGGGTTTTTTTTTTTTTTTTCATTAAAGGAGTGCAGATTTTGAGCCCGAGCTATTTTTTCCGGTGACTTGAGGCCCTCCGGGGGCAGCAGTGAAATGGAAAAGAGCACGGCAGTCTGCTCTTGGAACTGATGCTCACTGAATCTGAAAGGTCATGTCATGTTTTCTGGCAATTGACTCAATGGGTTTGGATTCTACAACATAAGGTCGGGCCGTTTTCACTCAGCACATGTTTACTGGGGAATGTGCCTTCCAGTTGTTTTCACATTGACCTTATTACCCTGCCACACTGATGAGCCTGGCACAAAAACTACTTTTTTGTATTGCTGTGTGCATCACACTCCCTCTCCAACTCCCCGACGTTGTTACTTTGAGCTGATGGAGGATTTGGTGAATGCATCTTGCCCCACTCCTAACCCCCTGCTTTCCTTGCCTCTGGTAAAACAGAGATAAGCAGAAGCCCATTGGCTGCACACTTTGGAAGGAAAACAGGGAGTGATGGGACCTGGTTCCCAGGTTTTCTGACAGGAGGGCTGGGAAGGAGAGGAGGCACAGGGTCTGAACTGTACAGTGGAGCAGGGAGGTTTACAGCATCTGATCTATTAGCCCTTCCCAGTGCTCCTGCAGTAGATTTGGCCACGACTTGGGGAGATGCTGGGAGGCTGGGATGTGCTTTGCACTGGGCGATGTTCAAAGGGCTGAAGGCAGCGGTTCCTTCTCCTCATGGTGAGTCTGCTCCTTCAGTGCAAAATATACTGGCCAAGATTTACAGGGATAAATAAAATACTGCTGCTATTTCTGCAAGCACGTTGGCAGCTCACTCTCCTTGCAGCCACAGAAGTTTGTGTGCTGAGAACACAATATGCATCCCTGCCACCCTTTCAGGCTCGAAAAAAAAATGTTTTGGGCTCCTGTTAATTTTAGGAATTATAAACTAAAGACAAGGAGTTTATTATTACTTGGAACACTCCCATGTTTTAAGCAGTTTGAGACAAAAATGAGGTTTTTTGCAAAAAAATCGTTGATAGAGACAAGGAAATAAAGCAATGAGTGCTTTCTTCTATGAATGCATTGCTTGACCTTGTCCTGCCACCCATTTGACAGCCCTGGCTGCCCCAGTGAGGAAGAAAAAGTTGCACTGCTTCGTCATGGTTTGAATATTGCTCTTTCAATAAGGTCAGAGCAGACTTGCAGCAAATCCAGTAGTCAGAGAGCAAGGCACACAGGGATGTTACATGGGAGTGTCAGGACCTCAGGAGATGAGAATTTGGATTCTGGCTTGGACTCTGCTGTCTGAGCATGGCACTGGCAGGTTATTTTTGGAGTCATCTTCACAAACTGCTGAACAGAAGCTCCATGTAAGACCCAGGGATCAGTTATTACCTTGGTACCAACAAGTTCTGAAGTGGCTCAGGTGCAGGAGCTGCAGACAGGGCTTGGGGCATGTTTCTGTCATTAAAATGAGAGCCTGCCTCAGAGACTTCAAGGAATGCTTGCTACATTCACCAGGATAAGGGCAATGTCAGTGGTCTTTGCCACTGACCAGTTTGATTGTTTAAAAAAAAAAAAAGTGTTGTAGTCAGTCATTATTTGCCATCAGGATAGCTTTTGTCTGTGAGTTCAACTTCAGGAAGAAACTTGGTGGAGCAGTGTGAAGGAGCCTTTTTTAATGCTAGGAGCAATGTGCAATGACTTCTTAACACAGATATCTCCACCACCTTGATGCTGGTGGTCTGAATATCTTCCCAGGATATAAAGCACTGTACAGAGATACCCAGAAATCCATCTGGAACAGGAGCATGCAGCCATATTGACCTTTTGCTGTGTCCAAGTCCCCCACACAGGCTAAAAGCGTGGGAACTGCTGAGGAGGAGGAGAGTTCAGACACTAGCATAGCTCAGGAGGTGCTGATCATTCTATCTAGACACACGTGGCTGTCCAGAACTGGCTTCATTACCACAGACCCAGTGGGCAGTGCAGAAAATCTTGTTGTGGCAGATTGTTCCCAAAGTCTCACCCAAAACATGGCTGCTCATGTTATCTTTGGAAGCTTAATTTTTTCAAGATTCACCTGGTTTTACAAGTCCATCTTGGGTAGACTGCTGCCTGACATAAACCCTCGAGTGAAGCTTTCTTGAACAAAATCCTGGCTTTTGTATTCACAAAGTGAACACTGTGTACTGAAAAACATGGACTGTGTAAGTGCAGCAGCTCAAGAAAATACGTGTCAAATTGTGTTTGTTCAAGTCTGAAAGGACCTAGAGGACCAAGGCAAGACTTGAGAAACACATGTCCATTTTAAGCTGAAATAGAGAGTCTGTGATATGTTGGTACTGTGTAAAATTCCCATGTTTTACAGTCACACCCATTAGATCTCCTGCTTTGATTCATACAGTTTGAATCTGTTTTCCCAACAATTTTGTTGTGCTGTGTATATATTCACTTTGACTAGAAGCTATTTTAATGGCTCAGACTGCTGATTTCACAAGAGCCTGAAGAGTAAAACTCCCTGGAAGAGTATTTAAAACTCAAGTAGTTTGTCTTAGAAGGAAAAATCCAGTTTAGACTGTGTGATGCCCTTTCTTAACGAAGACTGCCAATCCCCTATAGCTGGCTGTTCTGTTCTCACTTTAGGTGACAGCAATGGATTAAGAGCCTGAGGCTTTAGCTAACATCTCTAGGCAAGGCGATGTATCCCTGGGGTCTAATTCAAGGAAAGTTGTGCAGGTGTCATAATTAGCAGTTTCCTGTAAAAGCTTGACAAATAAGCTGTAATCCTCAAGGCACTAGTCTCCAAAACCCCTTGCAGATTTGTTTTGAGACCAAATAATATTAATCTGTACATTTTTATTATTTTTTTTTTAATTGCTCAAGCTGCACATTTAACTACCCTGGACCCTCTGGTTTAGATTTTACTGAAAATCAGATGTGAACAGGGATTAATGGTTGCAGTTGCTCACACTACCAAGCCACCACGCCACATGTAACTCACCCTTAAATGAGGCTGAGGTGCTCAATAGTTGAGTCAGAGCTGACTTTGGTTTCCCAGGGTACCCCTCCTCAGCCTTCAAGGCCAATAAACATGTCATAAAGGGAGAAAAAAGAAAGAAAAAGGGAGAAGTTAGGGAGCAAAACACAGCCCTTAATGGGCTCTACATGTGCTGCAGCCACCTTCAAGTGAAAGTTGAGGTAGCAGATTTTTTAGCACTTGGACAAAGAATGCCTCCTCCTCCCAACTGCAATGGCACGTGCCCTCCCAACACGAGTGTCCTTGGACTAAATCCTGTTGGCAGTGCCTGTGCACCCGTGTGTGTACATGTCTGCAGCCAGGGAAAAAAGAAAGAGAGGGAGGAGTGTGTTAATTGCAGTGTGAGGACATGTCAGGCAGATAGAGGGAAGTTTCTTAGATCCCATGGTCAGTAGGGCATCTGAGGACTATAATGTTTCTCCCAGCACAGTAAAACTACTGCTGCCAGCTGGAGTCTTCAGCTGAACTGTATGCCTTAGAGCTTATATGTTGCACATCACTGAATGCTGCATAATACTTTCAGCTGGCGTAGCATTCCGTTTGATATGTCTGGGGATGGAGATAGTTAGTTAAATAAACACATGGGCTGATGAGAAATGAAAGCTTCAAGGCTTGTTTGTTCTGAAGAGGAGAATTTAGCCTTGGTAGTGGATAGTTTGAGTTGGGGGAGTTGAATAGGAAACTATTTAAAATAAGGTCAGTACAGGCTATGTCTTCAAGTTGCAAGTGAAAAAGCTGGATGTTGTATACACCCAAAGCACCAGAATCATAATCTCACTATTTAAATGTAAATAACATCTACTTTGGCCAGGAAAAATCCGTGGTCTTTGAAAGCCCCTTTAAACCATGGGTTTGCCAATGGCCATGCCATGGTCTAGTTGATCATAAGCTAAGCAAGAATGGAGAGAGAGCTGCTGCAGGGGCAAAGTCTGATGATCACAAAATGTTCTGTAGCGTTTTCTTTGCTAGAGCAAAGATTCAGATGTTCAAAATAGAAATTTGGAAACTAGTTAGAGATATTGGTCTCTGGTTTTAATTGTATGCATCGAGAGGTTATGAACAGCATGGGGAAGGGAAAAATAACAGATAAAACTTTGGACAGTTCATAAGGAAGGGAAGTTTGTATTAGCAACCAGATTTTAGTGATATTTCTGGATTAGGGTTTGTTTGGAAGTTTTCTAGATCTGACAGATCCTCTGAAGGGATGTTTGCCATGTGGTATTAAATGATGCTGCTGGTAGAGAAGTCCAGGGCTCAAAGGGAGTCAGAGAAGAGAGGGGCAAGAAGGTCTGGATACCACAAAACCTGCAGGCGTCTGTGTGCCCTGGTGAAAGACAGTGAGGCACCTGAATTATTCTAAACCAGAGGTTTTCAGTAAATGCAAAGAACAGCTACCACACTGAACATTTATTAACGGAGACAAAAACTGTTCTGAGCAATCCACCATGCAAGAACTACAAAGCAAGAGCAAATTGGACCTTTGTAAGTGATCTCTAGGAAAAAAAAAGAGGAATGCTGTTGGAATGTAATGAAACCCACTCTGAGTTTTCAGATGCAAAACTGTTTTGCTTCCACTTCTTGTAGTGTTTACTGTGCTTGCCTGCATAGGTTCCTAAAGGCCTTTCACTCCAGGTGATCTCTACCAGCATTCTTCACTGTGAAAAAAACCCAAGCAGGCAGTCCTTGATCTTGTAACATTATGTGTCACATACAGCAAAAAATCTGGGCAGATGCACAGGAACAGATTCCAGCTCAGCTGGGCACCTGTAGGGCAAATGTAACACCTTGTGTTCATTTCCTCTTTACACCTTGGGAAGTAGCAGCAGCAATGCTTGAGTGGTGGGGAAGTTTTGTGTATGGACATAAAAGAATGAGGATGAAGGACAAGTTACCTAGTTTCATTCTTGTAATGTGTGTTACCAATGAGTAGGAAAGAGGTCAGGTTCCCTTTTGTTCCTGGAATGATAAAAGTGTGGGGTTTTGTCTGGCTTAATTCCAGGACCAGAAACCACAAGGAGAGCAGAGGGTTTGCTCTGTATGTAGTAATGAGGGGAGGATAAGACATGAAACAGAATGGTCCCTCTACCCTCCTGCTTACCTTGAGATGGAAAAGAAGTTTCACATAATGGATTTCACCTTTCAACATGATACTTGGCTTTCAGAAGTATTGAAGTACTTTATCTTCTGAGTCAGTAGGATTGTCTAGCTATGTCCTTTCTTCTAAAGTTTTCATATGAGGATCTTCTAGGAACCTTGACAATCTACACAGATGAAAATCAAGAAGCTATGTAGCTTGGTGCATTCTTGCATTTGCTTTCTGTTCTTTCTTTCACATCTCCAGCCTAAAGTGTTGTTAAAAATCTAAGTGTTAAGTGTGTACTTTTCTCTCACATGGAGATTTTTTTTGCAGCCTTTTGGTAAGGTGGTAAAACCTGTTTCACTTTGCCTTCACTTTCTCCTACAGTGCTGTGTGAGTGCATGTAACCAGTGACAATCCATTGCAAGCCCTAGCCCTATATTATGCAAACACTTCTACATCTTCCTCTTTCTTTTCTGTGCAGGAAATCACTTGTACAAACAAACACAAGTTGCTACTATAATATTGTGAAATGTTGACACTGTCTACAGTGCCTGTAAAACATTGGGTTAGAAGGCCAGTTCATCTTTGTGTACTACATAATCAGAGGAGAAAACTGAACTGCCTCTTAATATCAGATTTTGGGTCACTCTGTAGAGGTGCATTTCTCTTCCCACTGTTGTGTAATGAATACAATCCCCCATGTGAGGCACCTACATTCCTGCTAAATTTGAGCAGTGGGCATGGCCCCATTGCTTTCACTTGAAGCTATCCCCTCCACATCTGTCTGAAACATTCATCTAATTATGAAAAGGATCCTGTGAAGAGAATTAAGGGTTTCAGTGAAGAGTGTTGGGCTTTGTTTAGGTTAGTAAGCTCTCCCAGGGGCACAGCCCAGCATCATACTTCTGCATGTCTGCATTGCTGAGTACGTAGTGTCAAATAATGAAGCCACCTTTGTGTATGCATTCACAAGTTCTGTTGAGTTGCAATGCATGACATGATATTTAAGGAAAGCATTAAGAGTTATGCAATACAGAAGGGATCCTTCTTATTTCCTGGAGGCCCTTTAAATCTTGACCTGGTTCCAGGAAGAAAGCAACCTGTGAAACATCAGCTCCTGTCAGCAACTGCAACTCAGAGAGAGCAGCACATGCTCCATATGCTGGAAGAGTTGTGAAAAACCATGGAGCATCATATGCTTGTGTTTAAAAAGCAGCTGCCCTTATACCTCCACTCTGGGAGCAAAATAAGTGTTTACTTAATATTTTCCAGTTCCCCAGTGCAGGCTCTGTGAGTGCCACGGGTGGAAGCACTGGAGTGTTGTAGCTTCCTCACCACAGTTTCAGCAGGAGTGCGTCCCATCAAAAAGGCAAATTTTAAAGTCATAAATTCCCTCATTCATCTTACAGCTGAAAGTTACTGATACTGAAGGACAGAAGTAGGAGGTGAGTTGACAGGGTGATGCTGCATCTCAGAGGACCTGAGACTGTCTCAGTTCACCCTTGGAATCTGTCCGGACCTGGAAATATCTTCTCCTTCAGATTTCAGCAGCCTGTCACATTAGGCTACATTATGTCATGTTAGGTCACTCTGGAGCCCTATCAGATGCACTTTGTATTTTTGCACTTGACTGATTTAAAGGGGGTCAATCAATGAAATCAATGGCAATGAATATGGGGCAGAAAAAAAGAAATGCTTTCTCACGCAGCACAGGAACTTTCTGTAACAGGAGGTTACAGAAGCAAATGCTGTGGAGGGATATCAAGACCTGAATGATTTAGTAGGATTTCTAATCTTTGGAAAATTTAGGCATACAGGAGTATCTCTGTATCATCTATTCTGCTGTTCCTTCTTGGTTCTGCCTCCTTTCTTAACAGGTTTTCTGTATTGTGTAGCACAATATATGTTAGGAGTAATTAATTTTGTTCTGAAACTTGAGGCATGGGTTGCTCTGAGAGGCAGGTCAACAAGTTTATAACCCCCAGAGCACAAAGTCTGGGGGAAACGTGATGTGCTCATGAAAACCTATTGGTGTTTCTTTAGTGAAAGAACATTTTTTTCCCTTCCATGTTCCTAAATTTCCCCTCTCTGTCTCTGCATTACTGAGAAATTTTGTGCAACAAAAGGTACCTTTCAATAATCAGTGCACAATGTTCCTATTGCAGCTACTCGAATAGATGAACAGTGAGCCCCATAATGAAGATGGCCTTGTGAATTCCTAAACACTTGAAAATAAATGCTGTGTTGAAGGATGTTGACAACTTTGAGTTATTCAGTACCTCTCTGCATCTAGTTCAGCTTTTCCAAAGTTCACAAAGCTATTGTGATAGACTGGAAGTTATCCTGCCATGACCTAGACGCTGTTTTGCTCCAGGCTTAGTATGCTCCCTGTTATTAATCTTATCACAGAAAGCCTTGAATAACCTGACTTGAGTCTCTCAGTGATGAACAGTACTAGGTTATGCACCATTTTGATCATGAACTCTTGTACATGAAAATACCCTGGGAGTGTCTGCTTTGAGTGTGTGTATGTGCAGAATTACAAGGCTCACAGTCTCTGCTTTCTGGACCTGCAGGGATAAATCTTAACTTTAGCAGAGAATTCTACCAATTTGTTATAATAACTGAGTTATCTTCTAGCTAGTAAGCAAGGGCTTTTATTAGAAGTGGGCAATAATTTATGAGACTTCGGAATTCCTTCTCCCTAATTTCTGTTTCTCTATAAACATGCTACCCCAATGCACTTCTGTCTCGTGGCATTTCTGTAGGATTTGTTTCCAGCTGCCCTTCAATGGCCTCTTCATGTCAGAGAAGAATTAATTCATCTCCCTGGTCATTTTTGTTTTGGTTAAGCCTTCTTCTCACACTTGAACAATAGCAATCTACTGAGCATTGCTGAAAACTGTATTGAAGTCCTTAATTATTATACCAGTATTTGTATTCTGTGTACATTGCAAGCATGGGGGCTTCTATAAGAGTCCAAAGTGAGAAGAAGAGGGATCTTTATCTGATTCTTCCCCTTGACAACCACAGGCTCTGGCATTTTGGGCCGTCAGGAGACAGGTAGCACTTAAAGCTGAGAACAAGGAAAGCTTTTTGGAATCAGATGCTGTGCTACATACTGGAAAAAATGCACTGACAGGCAGAGATCTCAAGAGTCACAGAAGAACTAGGATGAATTCACAATCTCTGGACTTGGATCTCCCTTCCCAGTCCTGGCCCAGCTTCCCTTTGAAGTGATGTAAATTCTTTGCTTTCCTCAAGCCTTTGGCAGAGTTTCACACATCCGTTTTCTGTTACATGAAGGACAACCTCCTTTGCTTGTTTGAACAAAGCTTTCACATGGTCTCTTGTTCATATATTTGAAGAGGTGGTGAACAGTCCACTCCTGTCCAACCCCTCCAGACCACTCATGATTTTGTAGACCACTGAAATAATTTATACAGCATATCTTTTCCAAGTTGAAGTCCAAAGAGTTTGTATGAGCCTTTCTCACATGAAAGGTTTCTATACTGTCTCCTTGAAGCTTCTCCAGTTCTAACAGGCCCCCTTCTGACATCAATTGTACTCATCAGGGAAAAGTAGAATTAAAATCTGGATCGTCTTGTTGTGGGTTTTAATTCTAAGGATCTCAACATTTTGGCTATCTGCATCTCAGCTTTTGGCTTCTCAGGAGTGAACTGTGCTGGTGGTGTGGGGGTGAGCTGCCCCTTTCCAACATTAGGCTATTCTTTAGCAGTGTTTTAAGAACCAGAGGAAACCCAAAGGAAGATGAAGGCAAAAGCTCAAATTATGATCACAAATCCTTAAAAATTAGTTGGGACTGCTGCTGTTTTTTAAAGTGGGACATACTAATGACGTTAGCAGGTTTCATCTCCAAGCCAGTTTTACAAGGAATCCTTTCTGAATTGTTTCAGCAGGACCTGCTAACCAAGCAGACATCTGTGGTGTAGATACCCCATGCACTAGGTAAACTCAGTTTGTTTTCTGAAGTCTAGTTTCAACCATCTGCAGCCATTTATCTTGGTTCCACTGCTTTGCATGCAAAACATTGTAAAAATGCAAAAGCCTACAACTGGCAGAATGTTATTTTTTAGCTGCCAGTACATCCCCAGAATGTGAACTCAATGCCCTTGGTTGTTTTTTTTTTCTCCTGTGGGAGACTTCATTCCATAGCAACCAAAACACAATTGGATCCCCAACAACATCCTAAATATTAAAAGCCTCTGACTTGTGTGCTACTAATGGAACCCTCAGCTCCTATGCTACTTGTTAAAACCCTTAGGCTAATAAGACACTCATCCAAACTCTGACCTTGTGCTGACAAGTACAAAAAAAATCATCCAAACCCAATCAAAATCAGTTTAAAAACTGAATTGTGGAACAATTAAAACTACAAGTAAATAGATGAAGCTTAAAAACAGAGACGTTGCCTAAAGTAGTGCTCAGTGTTTAAAACTGATTTGAAACCTTCTAAGTTTTCATGACAAAGACAGTTTTTTAGCTTTAGTACTAGTCTCACTGTTACTTGGCTGAATAAGTTGACTTGCATGCTGGAGCCTCTTGAATAATTTTAAGCAGCATTAAGGACCAGCACGGGATGGTTTCCATTATCAGCCTTCTCTGTTTAAATGAGAGAGATAAGGAATACAGGGATTCAGGAACAGAGGTCATTTTATATAGACTGTTCGGATTGTCTTTTCTCTACTTCTGAATCTTCTTTGGGAGTATGAAATGTTATTACAGTTTTCAGATTTACAGACAAAACATGAGAAAACAGTGACTGAAGACACTGCCTGCAGTTCTAATCAGCCACATGCCACCGGGCTGACAAAAGGAATCTCTGACTCTTTTCTCACAGGTTTGGGAACAATCCACAAACTGGTGATTTAGGCTGCTCTGTGAGCCACCTAATCTGAATCTGACTCTTCTGAATTCTTTCCAGTGCTGGATGGATAATACTTGCACTGAATTATAGCAGCCACTTGTAACCCCTTTTCCACTTCACCAGGCATGGAGGTGTTTCAGTTCCCTCAAAAGAGTCTTCAAACTCAGCATAAGAGGAAAGTTCAGCTGTCACATTTGTTCTAAATGCTCCAAAGATTGTGCTAAAATGATTGCCTATTATTAGAAGCTCTGTGAGGCATAAGTCCCCAAACCCCTGCATTCAACTGTCCTTTCAGTCTGTGCCTGCTCACAGGTATCTGCTTCTTCAGTGCTCACCACTCCATCACCTCCCAGGACCAGCTCCAAGGTGCTTAGTTGTTCCCTCCATGTGCTTTTTGCAGTGTTTCCACTGCATCAGTTCACTGATTTGCCCAATCCTTGCTGGGACATCTGCACCATATGTTCATTTCTGATCTAAAAACACCTGGGGAAGTTTGAGCTGCTCCATGACCATGCTGGTTCAAGCCTATTTCTGTAGAAATAATAATATGAGAGTAATGTGTGTTCCCTGCAGAGGCTTTGCCAAACGGGATGTTGTGACTGGCTCTTTATCAGAGATAGAGACTATTTATTTGTGATGTTATTCACACCCTCCTTTTTCCCAGAGAAAAGCCACTTCCATGAAAGCTTTCTTTTATTAAAACCCCAGTTTCCACAGAGTGATTCCAGACAACATAGGAAATTTTTACCCAGTCCTGTTTTATCTATTTCTGTAGACATTATTTACCTGCTCATACTTGTTGCCATGTGTGATGTTTTAGTCCTACTTCAAATTATATTCAAGGCATCTGGAAGATTTGGACTCAACTCCTACCTTTGCCACAAATTTTGAGTGTTCTCAGTCCTTGGCCTCAAAACTGGGGGACAGAAACATTTCTTGGGTGATCTTGTGAGACTAGAGCACAATTTCTCAAGGCTTTTCAACTCCCATATCTCATTTTATGTGTGTGTGGTGTCAAATTTAACAGGATCTCTGCTGTCAGTACTTCTGTGTGCTATTGTAACCTGAGCAATACATACATAAGGTAGGACATGGTGTGTCTTCAGTAGAGGGTGAAAGTGAAGATGGCTTTAACCTTTCCTAGAGACTGTTCCACTGATTAATGCTGTGAGCATTCCACAGTTAGGATTCTCCCAATTGTTATTCAGATGTGGTGCAAATTAGGTACAAAAGAGAGCAATGCAGTGCATAGCCCCCTAGTAGGATGCTGGCAAGAAGTTCAGCATTCCAGTTTAGTTTCTAGTATTTGTTTCACATCAAGTAGTTTCTTACTGTCAAAGGCACTTTCCATTCACTTCATAAATTACTGTGAGATTTGACAAGTCCTTCGAATTTGGTTTCCCCTTTCCTTGCCCCAGTGTGTTACAAAAAGGGCTTGATGGATATTTTGGAAGTTGACAGGCCAGTAGATCTTTCTGCACTGCAATACATTTTAGGTTGAGCAGCATCACAGAAGCCAAGAGGAAGAAAAAGGAATAACATGAAATTGTATTCAAGGGTGGTTTATTTCCTACTGCAACAGAGCTTGCAAAAAAGCTTTTGCATATCAGAAAAGAGAGGGGAAATCTGGGTTTAAAAACAGCTCTTCCAACAACATCAGTGAAGCTCTGGTGAAAATGTAAATTGTTCTGGGTTTTTTTGTATATTTTTATTTTATGACACTGTTTAATTTCATACATATTTTGTGTATTTAAAGCAGGGGGATTCTTATTCATTGTTTTTTAACTGTTATTTCCCTGTTGCCTTGGAATCCCTTCCAGTAGTGTGTGCTCACTTACCCTGACTATTCAAAACTAGTGAAATCAGGCTGTGTTTTTCATTCTCTATTCTCTCTCCTCCTTCTGATAGCTTTTTTGGTTTTCTTTTTCAAATGTCTAATTTACTTGTTTCATTATTTTACATCAGGAAAATGCCTGAACTGTTTCGAGCAAAGAATTTTATATGAGAGCAATGCTTAATTATTTTTACTATAATATTTAGTCCTGCACATACAGTCTTCTGGAACTCAGTTGAAAAGAGGAGTCTGGAGTTATGATCAAGCAATATCAAAACTTTGTTTCCAGATTTCTTTTCTTAGGTACTTTCAAAAATTTTCTCATGTGTAGAAATGTGAAAATTAAACATTACTAAGACAAGAGGAGAAACTTTTCCTAAAGTTAGTGCCTGCTGATAATCCACCACATTTTGTCCTTTGCTACTCTTCTGCTCCATAAATCTAAATTGAGGCTTTTCTTGTTTAGTCTTTCTTGATTTCATTTTTGGCATTGCAGATCATATGAGTGGAAGCCTTTCATAAAGCACCTTGAGATGTCTCAGCATGATAAGGTGCTAATTAAATGGAAATTGCTGTCAAAGTGGGAGAGGGAGTAAGAGTTCAGGGCTCCCTAGTTTATGCACTAGTTTTGTTGATGACTTAAGTGAAACTTCAGACAATTATGAAATCACAAAACATAGGCTAATTCATATTGTACAGCTCCCAAAACTCTACTGATTCATTTTGGATGCATACTCAGATGTCAGGGATGGATCTTAGGTGAAAAATCTCGACTCTCTAAGAGTGTGTTAAAAAATCAAAAGCAGTTCCAAGGTCTTGTGGATCTAGCTTAGTTCTTCCTGCACAGTGACAAATTTCACCCAAACTGTCCTCATCTTAATTCTTCTCTTTTGTTGCTGAATCACATGTTTTATACTGCTGTTAGGACTCTTCATAATAAAAAGGATTTTGTGACTGACTGTTATTGAGATCCAGCTGAAATTCTAAGGTCCAAGGAAGTTATTCATTCAACAGGTTTATTTAGGTATACCTCAAATCTCCTAACAATTCTTGGAATCATATTTTACATAACAATTTTAAGGTCATCTGGAATGCATCACCAAAATGTCATACTTCTCAAATTGTAATTGTAATCAAAAATGTGTTATTTGTTCTGAAAGCTGTAAGGAGAAGACAAAGCCACTTATATTTACCTAGTGCTTTGTAAACAAAGCTTTATCCTTGAGATAGTAAGAACAATGGCATTAGAGCAAGATGAAGATCACAACTTACTAGGGAGTAAGAGGATCAGGTAAATACCCTAAACTCTGAAAGTTTTATGTAATTTTTATTTTTTTTTTTTTTTAATCAGTGGGTTTACTAAAATTGAGTGTATAACTAATGCAAAAGAAGATGGAGAAAAAAGTTCAACTTTGTAAATTGCCTGAGGGACACGAATTCATCTTTCACTGAGGAGAAAAAGAAAGAAGAAAAATGGCAAACACATTACTTCAGATTTTTATTTTGGATTTGCTTTGAACTTGGGAGGGATTTTGTCAGTTGCTGTATTAGACTGTGCCATGCTATATATAGATGAATCCAAGTTTAGTATTTGGTTCTGTATCTCAGTAGTATTGGGAGAACTGATTCTGTAATAACCCCTGTGGCCTCTTAGCTGGAGAGAATGGTTTGACCACTTGTAAATGTATCTTCAGTGTTGTTGGCTGAGAAGAACCTCTTTGCTTTATATGTCTCATCTAAGAACTAAGAATTTTTTTTCTCTCATGTAAGAAAGATCATGGGAAGTGGCAGGTTGAAATGACACAGTCAGAGGATGTCATGTCATGTCAAAACCCAGGAAATAAAATCAAATGGAAATTTGGGAGTTCACTATGGATCTACAACCATTACCAGAGCTCAGGTCTTGCCTTAGTATTTCTCCTACTCTCTACAGGACCTGCACCTTTCCATCACCTTGTCTTCTTAATGATGAATATTGCATTTGCAAAAATTAAAAAAAAAGCACATATTAGTGAGAGAAGGAGGCTCAGTATAGTTTTTTCCTCATCACTGTTCTCAGGACCTGAAATCTCATAGATACAGGGGCCCAGAGCTGTTACATGAGGACAGGATCGATTCAGTCAATCAGAGGGAGAACCTACTGTCAGACTCCCAGACCTTTAACCTGCTCCTCAGAATTATTAGAACTCCCAAATCTCTTTGCAGGCTTTTTCTATTAGACAGATATTCCCATGTTTTGATTTTTTTGCTCCAGAAGTAATTTTTTTTTATAATTACCTTCATTGAACTGCACTTACCATCTGTGAAGTGAGAGGCACTTAAATGATTTATTAGCCTGGATTCTTAAAAAGTGCTGAACAGCATGGGATTGATCTGGCTAGTGACAAACACAGGATACGTGACAATGGATAGGTGGGCAGTGTTTGATGGAGCATCGTGCTGCTCTGGTGGGGGCTTGCTCTGCTGCTGAGGATGTTGGCTCTCTTCCAGTTGCACAGTCAATCAATACAAGGCAGATGTGCCTTGGCTCAAAAATACAAAGACATATCTTGAAGCACAGCTCTCCTCTTGAAAAAAAAAAAATCATGGGGCACTGTACCTCTTGTTTCTGAAATAAGTCCCCAGAAGAGGCTCTAAAAAGCTTTCTGGCAGCAAAGAAAACCTTTCCAGAGTCCAAACGTTGATTCAGATTCTTTCTTGTCTGTGCACTGCTTGAAATACTGAAGGCCAATTTTGGTCTTGACTCTGTTTTTTCTCTTGCAAGTAGTATCCCTGATATGTAAGATGCTTTCCACAGTCTTTCCTCACCATGGTTAATGTTCTGTGGGGTTCAGCACAGTACGGAGCAGAAAGCTGAGCTGTGCAGATCTAGCTATGAGCATAATGAGAAGGCAGTGAAAGGCTGTAGATATAAGCACTATGTAAAGAGGAATATGGTTTCTAGCTAAGCAGGAGATGGGAAGGAAGAGTATCTGCCTTTTATGCAAGCAAAGTCCTGTCTCTGGTAATAGGCAGGGACTCCTGATTTGGAACTCCAGCTGCATTCTCATGTGAGCAGAGGCTGTGAGACCCTGCTACTTAGAGCAGCATATGCCTTCCCCCTGTAGCAGACACTCACAACTTGTGCTGACCTCAGAACTCAGCAGGAGCTGAGCTGAAGTGGCTCCAGCCCTTCAGAGTGATGGGATGCCACCAAGCAGCTAATCTCACAGATGCAAGTGACTGCAGGTGAGCCAGAGCCTGCTCCATGCAGATTGCCTGGAGGATCTTCACAGGAACATTGGCAAGGAGGCTGCCAAGCTAACTTCAGTGGTGTGCTCCTGCTGGGGGTTAAGCATCTGCCTTCCCCCTTCTCTCATCACAAACTGAGAGAGGGGAAAAAAACTCCAGTGCAGACACTGTATTAATCTTTTTCTTCATACCCCCCAGTTTAATGTATGCAGAGAAGCACAGGGCTGAGCTTAGAAAGAATAACAAAAGGGATGTGCATGTGTTGGTTTAGTCTAAGCCATGGAATAGCTTGGACCAAAGCTGTGATTTAAGAAGCTGGGTTCCTGATCTGGCTGGATGCTGCAATAGTAAATGGAAACTGTGCTGTGGCTGGCAGTGGAGATGAAGTGCAGGGCTCTCCAAGGACAGTTTGCAGTAGCAGATAATTTGGTGGCTGAAATGACTGCGAGTTGACAGTGATCAGCTACAAACCCACTCTATGGCTTTTCTGTGCCCTCAGCACCCTCCTGCAGCCTTGGGCCACACAGACCAGATGCAAGGGGTCCTGCCTGGGAGGGGAGGCAGTGGCAGAAGGTGGGCAGGGAGCAAAGTCAGGCAGCAAATGAGTCAAAGAGGAACTGAGAGGGAAAGGAGGTGTGAGGAGGTGTTGGAGGTGTTGCAAAGGATGGGGTAGGTAGGGAGTTCTCCATGTGTCGTGGGCTCAGCTTTTAATTTGCAAGATGGTTAATAGCCCTGAGGCAAACAGGAGGAAAGCCCCACTGGAGGGAAGTTATGCAGTATGTAGGGTCTGATCTGAGCTCCTGGAATTTCTGGAATTCAACAGACATTCAAAGCTAAAGGAACATAGCTGTTACTGTATTTCTATCCTATGCTGAGATGACCTTGAGCTGAATTTTGGAATCTGAACATTTATGCCTATCTAGAGACTTCTCTGCCTTCTAGCTGTGATCATGCTCAGCAGTCCAGTTGCACCACTTTACCTGATTCAATATCCACTTCGCCTCCCAGACCACAAATGCTGATGAAGTTGTTCCTCCACTTTTTCATAGTTATCTCTCAGAAAATAAAGGTTCTCTTGTCTCACACTGCACTGTAGCTGTTTCTCCTCTACCTGTTCTTTTTTTTATCCCATGCTCAGTATTCAAGACACCCATAAGGAAGGATCATTGAAATCAAATCAGAGCTACACTCTGAACTACCCTGAGCTTGGAGTTTGTTTAAACAGAGCACCATGTTTATGAGGGGTTATGAGGAGTTAAGATGTGGTTACCCTCAGGAAGCACAAAGAGAGTTCTGGGAAAACATCAGGTAATCTTCCTTTTTACTGGCTGATTCATCCATATGCCCTAAAGAGTGGCATGTGGCCAAATGGAGTTGGTGAGAAGCAGAGACAGATGGCAACATGTGATCTGGAAGGAACACAAGGTTTTACACCCAGTCAGAGATGCAAAACCAGAGCCCTGAATACTCACAATTCTTTTGGTGTAGATGACATCATCATATTTATTATCCAAACAGCCTCAATTCCAGTATTTAATTTTGGTTTCCTCTTTATTTTTGATTGGGCTTTCTTCCATAAAACACTATTCCTTCTGACCTCCAAATGAGTGAGCAGGTCCATTCCTGGTGGACACACAGCCCAGAGGAGCTGGGTGGGGAGAAGAGGACGGATCTGTGCAGCCCAGGGTGTAGGACAGCAACGTTATGCTGCACTGAAAACTCTAAAGGGCCTTTCAGTCCAAACTTAGATCGTGTCCTTTTCATTTCACAGCTCCTTCCCTGGCTCCTTCTGAGCCTATGGCTTGGGCTGCAGGAGCCAATGTAGCAGTGTAGATATATTTGCTGCTATAATTGTTATTGAGCAATAGTTTCCTGAGTGACATAATACATCCCCATCCCTGGAAGACTGATGGGCACATGCTGCAGCCAGGCTCTTCCTGCAGCTGAGCTGAATCAGCATCAACATCAGATGCAAGGTGCAGGGGGCTCAACAAACCCTTCCCCTGTGAGCACCTGAGCTTGGCAGGACTGACTTGGCAGGGTGAGTGGTGAGGCAGGAGAGCTGCCAGCTTTGTTCAGAGTTTACTCCTGATGCTTGCTATCCTGGGGTTCAGAGGACCTGGGAGTTCAAGGGAGGGAAAAAAAGGTAAACAAAGGAGTGAGAAAGAGCTCGAGAAAGAGTACAAAATATTTTTAAAGCTCTGCAGCATCTGCGTCATCGAATCCGTAGGGAACAATCCAGTTTAAAATGGCTTTGGGAAACTGAGAATAGCTCACTTATGCTTAATAATTAAAGGAATGATATGCTTTCCTACTTGCTGTACTACAGATGAGTGAGATTTTGTCTCTGCACTGCTAACAGTGCCAGTGACGTTCATAATGCTGTAACACATTTCTCTGCACATACAGCAGAGGAGAAGGAGGGTGGCAATGGGCCAGAATCACTTAGATCATATTACCAGGGGCACACAAGAGACCAGGAAACCCTATCAAGAAGCCACTTTTTCCAGTCTGTAGCACCCCATGCTGTGACATTCCTCGTGCTGTTGTCCCCCTGCATTACTTCTGACTACACAAAAAATGATTGTTGTCTTCAGATATAAAAATCAGTTTAACTCAAACGAGGGTCAAAGTGTTGTCAGTGTATTCAGATGTATGTTTCAACTTAGTTTTGTCACCCTTTGAGTTGGAAAATTGCAGCTCTAGGTGAGGTCAGATGAGGGTTATAAACTTTCTTTGTGACCAATTGAGTATGAAACAAAATTTGATTTGCTCACATCCAGGTAATGTTGGCTGGCTTTTTTCTTTCTCTCCTCTTTAAAGTGCAATCCTGTTTCTCCATGTTGGTTTTAAATAATTCAGTTTTGTGAAGCAGGAGGGCTGGAGAAATTTCAGAAATAATGCATGCAAAATGCTGGCTTTTGTACTCCTGATGTCTATGGGATTCTGCAGCATCCTGGTGTGACGTGTGGGTGTATGTGTACATGTGGGGTTTTTTGCACTGGCTCACCCACCAGCTCTCTCTGTATGGATTGATTATGTTACCCAAAGACCTCCCAGGGATCTCTCTCTCTTTTTCTGTGGCAATTTGGTCTTGAAATTACTCTAGGAATTGTACAGTCCTGTGTTAAACACTCCCACACTGATACAGATTGAAAGCTGATAGGCATTAAAATGAAGTGTTTAAGTAATTGCTTTCCTGCTCTCAGAAGGTTTTCTACTTATAATTCCTTTCTCAGGAGTGAGGTGGGTCCTGTCTTGGACTCGAAGGCAGAACTAAGTGATCACATGAGGTCCCTTAAAGCCTGTGAATCTAATTTTAAAGATAGAAAAAAATGAGATTTCCAAACAGAGGTCAAGGCTATCACTCTTCAGTCCCACACCTCTGGGTACAGACCAGTCTCAACTCATGGTGGAGGTTCCATGGCCAATTCTCAGAGTGGTTAATGCAGAATTTGCAACTTCTCATCCCAGAGAAACCAAACCATGAGACTGCTGGACAGAAGAGAACACAGAAACCAAGGAACTAGAGTGAAGAAGCTCTTCAGGAGACAAAATTTTGTCTTGTCAACATGAGGAGAGGTGAAAGCCTCTTGCCTAAGAGACAAGCCTGTGCAGAGGTGTGAGGTTGTAGATTTAGTTCCCTGTGTCAGGCACCATTTGATATGTTGCTTCCTCATCTCCTGGGGCATGATGCCTGCTGACTGGTTGAACCTTATTGCCCACCTTGTGTATTATTTCTGTTTGATGGAATTGATGTCTTTCCAAAACTGCCAGTCTCTTCTCTAGCTCAGGATACTATTGTATTTAGACTTTGTTCTCCCAGTAGCATAGAAAGTGTGTTGTAATCAGCAGTGATAAACTGTTCAGGCTGAACACAGCCCAAATGGTAGCTAAAGGTAGCAGAATCTCCCAAGAGAGGTACTGAGTGCACCCAGGCACAAACTTTGGTTTTATGCCTTAAAACTGCTGCCAGAACACTGCTGATGCATCTAGCATAGAATAAATATTAGACATTGGGCATTTCTCCCTGAATTTCTTCTCTTGTACACAGTGGAAATCACCTTATATTTATCTGTTTTGTGCACAAATGGAGTGGGGGTTATGTGGGGAGAATCACACAGGTTTCCTTCTGTCCTCCAAGTTTCTGAAATAAGTGTTTTGTTGATGTTCCCACCTATAGAAAACATTCCAGTTTCCTCAGTTATTACATTTCTGGCATTTTTTGTCATTGTTTTGGTTCTCATAGTACTTTACTGTTTTCTATTCATCTGTCTAACTTGTTCTATACCCTGCTGTGTCCTCTAGGTGAGGATACACAATTTCCATGGCTTTGTCCTTAAAAAAGCACTGGCCAAAGCTGCTTGTGCCTCTGCACTCGTTTGCTTTCCTCTGCTCTCCTGTCTAAAAGCCTGCTCACAACCTTCCTGATTTTAAGTGCCTGTAAGACTATTGTGTAGTGAGTAAGAGACATCTGTCCCTATGGCATGGTCTCCCTGTCTTCCATAAGTGTCCCCAGTTCCTGGGCAATCTTCTTTTTCAACCATCTTCTCAGCCAGGTATTAAACTTTGGTTTTTCATCTTCTCTTTCCAGTGGCATTACTGGAAGTGTTTTCAGAGAATATTCATTGTCTGCAGTTTCCTTCCCCAGAGCCTAAATTTTGCTTCCAGAATCTCTTTCCTGCCTTTCTGTAGATAATTTGTGCCAAAATGGACTAAGCCTTTCCCCAATACCTCCTGAAGGCCAATTCAGACTCCTGTGAGGTCTGTTGCCTCAGTCTTGGCACCGTGTAATCCTCTCTGGAGTCCCTGCCCCACCTGCCTATTTGCTGGTGGAAGGAATCAGCTTTAAGCCTGAATTATGGTTATAGAGGTCCCTTTCTATTGGCAGGAGGCTGATGTCTGAGTATGTGAAGAGGCCAAGTTTCAGATGTGTTTTTTTGCTCAGTGTTCCCTATTGTGCTGGCTCTTGTGTCTCCCCAAGTCCTTGCCAGCAGTGCCCTGACATTGGACCTCACTCCATATTCTGCAATATTTTAGTCTCAAGCCTGGATACTCCAGTGCCAAAGTCCCTTTCTTGAGTGCTGGCATGCCTGATTTGCAACCAGAATCAAGACTTGGAAAGACTTCCTTACTGCTTTTGGCAGAAGCCTTTGGGTTTAACTGGCTGGCTGCTGTATATTCTGACTTCTGACAGCACTCCTGGAGCAGCTGCTCTTACCAGGTTGCTCTAACAGCAGAAGCCCCCAACAGATGGGCACAAGGACCTCATGGACAAAGTCCACCTTGCATGCTCTTGGGAGGTGTCACAACTTCACACCATCAGCTTTGTGTAGTTGATGCCTGACATCTCCCCTGTAGCAGGCTTTGCAGCTGAGCTGTGAACTCAGCATGTGGACATATCCAAGGCAGCTCATGCATTCTAGGTGGTCAGTGGTTTGCTGCATGATTCAGCTGTCCTGCATGTGTGCTGTAGGCTGGGTGTAGTACATGGGCTCTCATCTGGTTCAGAATTTCGGACAATATCCCATTGGGATGTATGACCTGTTCAGTTTTATAACGAGCTGATCTGTAGCCAAATATATCTCAATTAGAAGATACTCTTAATCTGGACTCCACTGTGTAATTTATGGTCTTCTCTAGTTGGCAGTTGCATCAAGGTTTGCAAGATCCACTATTTTCTGTGTCAAATTTGTGTCAGTGTTCAACTGCAGATTTTTACTTTTTTTTTTTTTTTTTTTTTTTTTTTTTTTTTTTTTTCCTTCTCCTCATTCTTTTTTAGCTCTATTCTTTTCCCTTCCTCCAAGCAGGAGGTCGGAAGTACCTGGTACAATCCCACCAGCTGTGAAGACTCGTTTGAATTCAGCACACCCCATTGTCCTGCTGAGTGTTCTATCAAGGTGCCAACTTTGCTGTATTAACCCAGGAGCAAAGGAAACTGCAAGTCGTTCAATCCTTGGGCTACAACAGGTTTATTTTATTTAATGAAGTTTGAGTCATTTTTCTGTCAGAACTGGGCTGCAGTTCCAGCTGAGCCCTTTTGAGTCCTCATATTCCTCTTTACCACACACCTCTGGGGTGTGCAGCCAAAAATGTAAATTAATGAAGACAAAGAGGACAGATCTTCCTGACACAGTCATTCATCTCTCTTGGTAGGGCACTGATGTTCAGGCAACACCGGGAGTAGCTGCAATGTTATCACGTCAGCCATCAAACTAAAGTTAGTCTTTTTCTTGGGGAGAACTGTTTCAACTAGCTTTGGACCACCTTAAAATTTTCTTGAATTTCTGTCTCAACAAAATCACCCTTTCCTGCAGTATTTCAATATTGTTAATTATGTCATAAGATTTTTTTTTCTTTCTTTCTAGACATATCTTAAACTATTAAGCTATTTCGCTGTAAAAATAAGTCAGGAAACAGTGGGTCAAAATTGGAGAGATGCACAACTGGCATCTGCCTGTGATGACTGTGGCCCAGGCACATTTCTTTTTTAACTTAGCCATCCTTCTCTGTCTCTTGTAATCATAAATAAGTGCTTTGCAATCTGTGGAATGTGTTTTTTTCACATGACCACCATCTGGGCTGCTATTTCTCTGGCCTTTTGTACCTCTCTTTGTTGTTTGGGTTACTGATAGTTGTCTGTCTGGTGGTGTTTGATTTAGCTTTCTCCCTTGTCCTCCTCAACAAGTTACACCTACAAACTTCCATTAGTTTTATCTTTGAGGTTTACACTTCCCTGAGCCCTAACAAATGTATCTGAATTCTACAGTTTATTCCTGTCATTACACTGTGCTTCACTTTTAACAAATGAGTGTTTGTCTACAGGAAGAGATAACAGTCAGAGATAACTCTGGATTATCACTCTGTGGAAAGTGACATTTAGGATCCATTGCCCTCTGGGAATGGATGCCGATTATTTGCACTGCTGTTCCAGGATCCATGTCTTGTCAGGGAGTTTTCTAGCACCCTTTATTTTTTCTCCCTCCTATTTGAACTCAGTGTCCTGTTCTGAACAAGCCTTATTTTCAGCCTTCATCAAACCTGCTTTCTCTTTCAGCCGAGACTTCTTCCTGATGCAATGGTACCTGAGGTATGATGGAGACAGTTTTTCAGACTGGTTGTGTGTTAAATGCTTGCTAAAGCTGATGAAAAGCACTCCAGTAACTCCAATGACTCTTGGGCCAGTCCCTGAGAACACTGAACCAAAAAGTAACTCCAGGTGTTCCAGGCTGCCGCTTCATTCTTCTACTGTATTCCCCATCCCTGTGTGTTATCAGAGTGTTTTTTTTTTTCTGAGCAAGATTCCTTTCCTGGCTTTATGATTCTGAGATGAGAACAGGTAAGGGGAACACATAGTCACTCTCTCATGCCTAATTTGCAACATGTCTGTCCCCTCACCTGAGGGCCCTGAGTTCTGAAGCTTCCTGCAGGCCTTGGTTTGGTGTGTGTCAGTGTGATGTGCTGCTCACTTGGCTTGCTCTTCTCATGGGTAATTTGATAAGTGATAATCATGGCCTGCAAGGAATGCCAACACTGTCATTCATGCCGTTCCAGTTCATGTCTTCATTTCATCTGGAAAAGCCACTGTGTCAGACTTGCTGGCCTTTCCTGTTTAAAACAGGCACTTGTCTCTTCAACTCTTTTGTGTTGGTGAAAGACATCATACAAGGTTTTTAAATTAAATGTTTCAGTTTGTTTTATTTATTAAATATTAGGTGATGCTATCTTCATTCTATGGTCTGGGGGAAAAGATGTGTATCACAGGCTGTTGCTGGCCTGTGGAGGGTGGAAGGCTGCCCATGAAATACAGTAGACTGTCAAAACTCAGAGTGGTTGAGATGTGCTTACAGATGAGGCTCAAAAAGAGAGAGAAAAGGAAGTAGCTAAAAGCTCAGAGGAATCAGAAATGCCAAAGAAGCATCTATAAACCCTGACTTCATTCCAGCAGTGAAATCTGCTTATCTCATCCCCCATACATGTCAAAATACTTGTATTAATTTTTGTTACAAGGAAAACTTGTACAAGTTGTAAGATTACATGATCACAGTAATAGCCAGCTTGGCAGCATCCTGACCACTGCTCTCCAGCTCTGTCTTCTTTCTTCTGTGAGGTTCCTGTACCTCTGGACTCCCACCTTTAACACTGACTTCCCACTTCTATTTTCTTTTTGTTTTTCATCTACCCTATGTGCCCCCATAGCCCCTCTTATCTCTAGTAACTTTTCTTGTCCTTTGATTGTAATTCTCAGATGGGAAGGGGGGACCAGCAGCACAGGAGTGTGCCTGTCAGGCTGCTAGCAGTTGTGCCATAGCATTTCACAGTTTCTTGAACTTTTGCTGGTCCAGGCAGTTGCTTTTAGGCAGGCATGTGAACATGGTGGGACTGGAGAGGTAAAGTCTTACTGCACACCACTGGAAAGGGAGTACATGGAGTTCTTGTGCTAGACTTTTGCCCCTGGAGGATCTAAGGCTTCTAGCTCTTCAGTGGTCTGAAGTGGACTTTAAAAGCTATTTTCTGGGCAACTCAGTAAGACCTGACTTCAATTCAGTAGGACCTCATTGAACTGAGCTTATATTATGTTATGCTATGTTATACTTATGACCCTACTGGAAAGATCTGGAGGATTTGCCTTGCAGTGTAGTTTTGACCCTTCTCTAGGGATGTCCAACATGCACAGTTACTGGGGGCAATGATGGATAAAGGAAGACTCAAAACTCTTTCTCTGCTAATCTGAACTGGAGCCCTCAGCCCAAGGGAAGCTGTGGAAAAAGGAAAATCTCTTGCCCTGGGTGTGATTGTCAGAAGGTGCCTAACTAATGATGTTCACTTCTAGCATTTGTCACTGTGCAGTGATGCAATGACCTTCACCTTGGGTAGGGTTGCTTTGATTTGAGTATGCAGAAGACACAGGAAGGACTGAGGTCAAATCACCAACCAGGCTTTGGGTACTTCTCTCTTGCTGTGGCACCAAGTGCAGCACAGCTACAAAAGCCTTTAGGGGCTACACCATCATCTGGCTTAAATGAACAGTGATGCAGTAAAATCAATGGGAAGATACCAACTGGCAACATGGTTGTAACCCTTGGGCTCTGCTCATAATCTCAAGAGCCTCTCTGCACAGGACCAGAGATTTTCTTTCCAAACTGTGTGCGAGCAACACACAACCCAAATCCACTCAGAGCCGTGTTGCACTAGAGCTGGGGAGAGGCTCCCTCACAGCTTCCGGGGCTCTGACAAGTGCTCCGTGGGCGCCTGTCAATACCTCAGTTAAAAAATACAAAAGCTCCGGCTGCAGGGAGGGAGCCGATGCCTCCACCGAGGGCCTGTGCCCCGGGTGCAGCTTCTGACTGAGGTGAGGGCCGGGGAATGTGACCCGTGCCCCCCTCAGGGCCCGCCGTGCCCCCCTCAGGGCCCGCCGTGCCCCCCTCAGGGCCCGCCGCGGCCTCTGGCTCCCGGAGAGGGCCGGTACCCGCGGTCTTTGCCCGTGGTGGGCGGTCGGTAACACTAGAGGTCACTCTGTGACCAAGGATGGAGGTGGCGTTTCGGGGGCCTCCGGGCGGAGGTCAGCGGCTGCTAATCCGTATAAAATTGCTGAACTCCAAGCAAAATTTGTAGCTCATTATGAACCGCTTTGATGCGACGTTGCTTCTGTCCAAATTTCAGAGCGCTCATTCCCTCGGAGAGGGGAAAAACTTCCACTCTGGAGTGGGTAAGAGCCCCCAGAACAAGGCACAGACTGGGGAGATGTTTGGGGTGCTGGTCTGGGCACCCCATGGCTCCTTTCTGGCTGGATCTACCTCTTCTCAACACAACTCTCAGCTGCTTTATCAGCATGGTCAGGAATTCATTTAGCTGCTGCTGCCTAGCAAGCCTGGGGGTAAAGATGGATTTAAGGCAGTGACGAGACATCTGCGTGCTAAACTCCCTGGCTGCAGAACCTATATTGAAAGGATTTAGTTTTATTCCCTCTATTAATCCCTTTTCTCTCAAACAGGTCAAACTAGAGACTGCTGCTACTGCTGCAGCTTTTTAAGCCTCACTGGTGGTGATGTTTAGGGTTTCAGGGCTGGTCAGTCATGCGAGACATCTGTCTCATCTTGGTGAAAAGTTTTGCTCCTGATTTTATTTTATTGAACTTGTTTACTCTGGACACTCAACAAAGAAGGTGTCTCTGCTTTTCAGGACACAGAAATACCTTTGTAGAAGTTGTTTTGAGTGAAAGGTTTTGGTGATTTCTTCTGCTCAGGCAGGACACAGATAATTTTGGGCCAGCTGAACCTACTTGGAAGTTGGTTGCACAGTTAAATATTAGTTCTGATTGAAAAACAAAGAATAAGAAAAATAGTCTTTAAAAAATAATTTTAACATTTTCCATTGCAAAATACACCTCATGCTGACCTATAAGCATGTTCTTACCCTTCCTCCAGTCCCCCAAAGGAACAGAGGTGAAGCACCTGATGAGAGACTGAACAAAGCACTTTGTTTGACTTAAAGCTTTTTTGCTGAGTTTATTTTTTCGCTTTGGCCATAAAAGGCAAAGCTGATGATTTGCACAGCTTTATTTGTAAGACTTCCCTTAGCTCCTGTGGAAGCCAGGTGCCAGGTAGGAGAGGGAATATTCCCCACATCCCTTTTTCTCTGTGGAACATGCCATTAATCACCCACTTTTGCTGGAGGTTTCCAATGCTTTCACAAGGGTTTTGTGGTATGAGGAGGTTTTGCACACCCCCCTTTGGGGCAGGTACCTGTTTGTGGCTGGATTCCAGGGTAGTGCAAACATCTCACACATCTAGTCAGAAATAATTGGGGTAACAGGGACTCCTTAGTCATCGTTCACTCGAGGGTCACAGGACATCAGATTTGACTTTCCCATTGAAGTCAGCTAATGTACTGGAAATGCCTTCATTTTCTCCCTTTGGAGGCACAGGTTCAAATCTGCCATAAATTCTAAGTGACACAGGTTCAGTAGGCTTACTTAAACCCCAGGAGGTTATTTTTGTGTGTCAATACTCACCTTCTCCTCCCTTCTACACTTCTTGGAGCACCCAAAGGGCAAGGAGGGCTTGAGGTGGAAGTTCTCAGTGCAGCAGTTCCAGTGAGCTGGGGATATGCCCAGACACTTATTTGACCTGGTATCAATCTTCCATTGAACTTGTAATGTAGTGTGTATTCTTTGTACACTTAAAGCACTCAGTTCTGTGCAAGATTATTGTTCCTTGTAGGGAGATAACTGCCTAGAGAGGATTTGTGTTATCTACAGCATCTCTCCAGCCTGGAATTCATTGATTTCCAATCTACTCTCTAAAGGTGCAGAATAGGGGTGATCAATGCTACAGTGCTGATGTGAATAAAGTGTGTCCCCTAATCTGCATTATCAACAGCCCACTTCCTGATATCCTGAGTTGACCTGGTCGTGACTGTCTCTTACACAGATAAATGTGTTGCCTGTTGCTAGCATGGCTTGAAAGCCTCTAAAATAGGGACGAATCAGATTCAGTGTTGCTCTTCCAGGGAGTGGCTAGGCTGATACGAACTCCTTTTAAGCTAATAGTTTTGCAAAGGATGTTGCTAGCATTTCTCTTACATTGGGTTTAAATTAAAACCTTGAATTGGTCTCCTGATTTTCCTCCCAGCATGTTACAAAAATAGACAAATAAACAAACAAAAAGCAAAGCGAGGAAGAAAAACAACTGAAGCCCCCAAAACATGCCACTTAAAGCACTGTTCAGAGAGCAGGTTTTTATTTAATAAACAGTGATCAATTGAATTGATTAACCATGAACACATTACAGCAGAGTTTGTTGCTGTTGCTGCTGCTAATTGCAGTTCATGTGCATGAGAATATTAAATGACTGTTTGCAGGATCATTTTCATGCTCTTTTCATTTAACAGAATGGAGAAAACAACAACTGTTGACAGTGATTTTGGTTAGGACTCAAGCACTGCAGACTGTGCCCTCAGGATGCCTGTGCAATAACTCCATCAATTGTGGCCATTTACTCTGCACTTCCAGACATTTCTGCAAACCTTGCAGCTGTTTTTTCACTAATTTGCTCAGTAATTAGATCTTATCATGCTGGCTCCATGGCTTTATATAAACTGTAAGCATTTGGAGCTGCCATATAAGACATTTTAGAGTTGTCTGTGTTGGTTTGTGCTGCTTTGCAAGGACCAAGGTGCTCTCAAAAAGCAGTAGAAGTAGGGAAGCAGTTTTAACAAATGGGCTCCTGCTGATTTAAGAAGGTTTCCTTAGAGAAAAGGAGTTCCTTCACTTCAATCACTGGAAGCCAAGCAGCATTGGTGGGTTTCACCCTACTGGATGCTGAGCACAAACTGGGACCTCTGCCCTCTCCTTCATTCTCTAATACACATCTTTCACTTCAATAAGGGTTGAGGACTTCAGTAAAAGTATTTTATCATTTTAGATATTTCATTGATGTTAAGAAGAGAAATACCACGGTCCTGTGAGCTCAGGGTCAAGAGCTGGTATCAGTCATGCACTTGTGCCAAAAATGACATTATGGGCCCTTTGTTGAATGCATTTTACTCTGGAAAATGTATTAATTTCAGAAACAGACAAATTTGGAACAAGTGAATGTGCTCTGCATACATTTGTGTTATAGACCTTGTTGTTTGCCAGCAGCCAATCCAAGAAGCCATGTCTTGGAAACCCCAGTGTGCCCAGTACATACACATTTTATATGACATAGAGACTTTCATGCTCAGTGCAGTAGAAATGCAAATGCTTTTGCCAGGTTATGTAAATGCAACAATTGGAAAACTGAGTGTATATAGATAGATCAATTGATCAGTCAGTTAATCTAGGTATATTAAGTACTTGAAACTTTTTTTATTAAAAAAACTTAGGAAGAAGTTGAGCTTTGATTCAAATATATACCAATTTTTACAAAAGCTTAGTTTGAAATCTTTAAATTAGCACTGCCATACCTCACAGATAAATCCTTCAACCCATTAATGGCTGATGTGCTGATAAGCAGCAGTGGTAGTGGTGACACAGGCAGGTAGATGGAGCTCAGGACAATGGAACTGTGACAGCAGCGTATGCCATAGGGACTTTAATAAAAGCAGCAATAACAACAACATTGATATCTTTTTTTAATTGTTATTCTTTAAATTTAATAAGTGGGTTCAAACATCTGTATCTCTGTTTTGCAGAATATAGAGACAGCTGTCCTGGCTCTGGACAAATGAGGTTGAAAGCTGGATGCAGTATGGTCAGACCTGAGTGGCAAATTAATTACCCAAGGAAGCAAGTGCTTTAATTGGAAGGTAATGCTTTGCTACTATGGGATATGTAGATATGTCTGTGTCATGTAGCTATCTTGGGTCATTTGAAGTGGCCTGTGACATGTGTATGTGGCAGGACACATTCCTGTGGATATGGTTCTTGAGTCCAAGCCTGGTACTTTAATCACCTGGGCACACATCTCCCCTGGGCTGCACAGAACAGGCTGTGGTGAGGAGGGTGCTATCTTTTCCCATTATGTGGAAGCCTGTAGAGAAAGAATTTACTCCTCAGGTTCTGCAAGCTCTGTGTGAACTTCAATATGACAGTGCCAATTTTAATCAAAGAAATGTACTGTGGATGTCCCCTGCATTTTTATCCACTTCTCTTTGACAGAAATAGAATTTAGAGTTCTGCTAGAGACAGAAAGGGTAGAAAAATCCTGGACTGATTTTGCTTGCTGTTATTCTGCTGCCATAATTACCTCTAAACAGAATTAGGGGCGAGACAAATGACATTTTTAGCTTTGGTCTTTTAAGACAAGAGTTAATTTCAGGCTTTGACCAGATCTGTGTTAATTAGTCTCTACTCACTCTCTTTGTATGGAAGTACATCACCCAGGACTTAGCACAGGTTGCCTTTCCTGTATCTTTGAGTAATGAAAGGACACGGCATGGCAACCAAATCAAGGGCTGCTGCATTAACAAGGCCACTTTTCTGCCCATTTATCATCTATTAAAGGTGCACTAGTTTGTAAAGTAACACCACCTTCAGCAGGGCCGCCAAGAATGGCTCCTCATTTATTTTCTGCGTGGTTTAAGTTGGAGTTAGACCCACCTTGTAGCTCAGAGGTGACAGCCAGTAAGAAAAAGTACACTAATTGAGACATCTCAAGGGAGAAATAGAAGAAAACTGAAAAGGTAATTAGAATGAGAGGGTTTCAAGCTGGGTAAGTAAAATCGAATGGAGGTGCATATTAGGGGCTGTTACAGATGGGAAAGAAAGTACTTGGAGAATAAAAAAAAAAATAAAAAAAAAGAATATTAGAGAACAGAGCACCCTTTTCACACTTGAAGAATAGAGGAGAGATAAAAAATAATGTAACAGTGGAGATACAGGCTGAGAAAAAAAAAAAAAAGCTCCAGAGATATGAAGGACATATTTAAATGTAAGAGAGAAAGAATGGGGAAAAATAATAGAGCAGATCAATTACTAGAGCTGTAGCCAGGGAAAGAAAAACTGTCAAATGAATATTTCTGGAGCTGTGGAAGGTCCCCTTCCTTTGTGGGGGATGTGGAGTGTGTTTGGGCTGCGTAGGAGGGGGTTTTTTGGGGGGGCTAACTCAATATTTGAATTTACTGCAGTGTCAGTAGCCCAAGTGGAGCAGTGCAGTGAATGCCTACCCAGGCAGAAGTGGATTAATTAGATGTCATTTATCAGAGCTTATAGCTGATAACAAACTTCTATCTGCTGGTTGAAGTTTTAGCCCCTCAACAATACTGCCACTTGCTGTAACATTGATAGTGAGGGACATGTTAAGGTCTAGTCCCAATTTTTCCCATTTTAAACCTTCCTTACCTGCTGGAAAACAATCACCTGAGTTACCCCCAGGGCATTTCCTCCTCACAGACAGGGAAGCTGAAGTCACACTACATTCCCTCAGGCAGATATAAACCCAAAGCAGAGCAGTCAGCCTCATGAAGAAAAACTTAAAAAGCAGAAGATGGCCATTCTTTCCATTGTGGTTACAGCTGATTAGGCAGGATTTCCCCTTTTGGCCTTTCTGGAGGCAGGAGGCTGGAAGTGAAGATCATCTTCCTTGGTAAGTGGAGGAGATGGAGCATGGCTTCCTCTAGCTTTGAGGCAGAAGGTGGGACCCCAGAGCCAGGCACATCGTGGGGATGTTATTAACCCTTCAACACTCATGATCTCAATAGCCAGTGGGCCAGAAGGACCAAAGTGTTGTAAGGAAGTGCTGAACAGAGGTGTGTGAGCTCTAAACAAGAAGTTTGTGCTTGAACCCTCAAATAAATGATTCAGGGGAAATCCATAGTAGTTGTTTGTCTGGCTGTCTTTGTGGGGCTGGACCAGCAGCAATTCCTTAGAAATTGTTTGTACAGTGTAATGTACAACAGCCAATGCACTTAACACTGCTTTTAGTTATTAATTTGTATCCTTGAAACTAATATTCACCTACTGTGGAGATGGAATTTTCTGATCCAAGTACAGTATTTGTGGTTTTAATTGATAGTCTTGCTAGAGCACTTTCCCTACCTAAGTGTCACTGATAAAATAGTCAGAAAAGGGCTTGTTGTTTCTTAAAAATTGTACTGGTTTCTGCTGAAAATGTTGAACACTTGGAAGCTGTTAATAACACACTGGCATTTTTTTAGGAGCAGAAAAATTTTGAGCTCTTCATCAAACCCTATTTTTGTGTTTCCTTTTTTTTTTTTTTGATATATAAGAAAATTAACCTAGGAATTGGAAACTGAAAAATTTTAATTGCATTTCAGAGTCTAATTCTGTTCTTCCTAAAAAAATAACGAAAAGCAGTTAAAAATTTACTAAAATTAAGAGACTTTTACTTAAAAATGGTAAAAATTCCCTGACACTTCAAAGAGAAAATATATCATCAAATTAAAGCAAAGCAGAAAATGAGTCCCTCAAAGTAGACATAGCTTGTCTATTCTCCCCTTATTCTAAAAGCTGTTTGTACAGCAGGAATGTTTTTGAACATTCAGGATTGCAGCATTTGGTACTAGATACTGTCCAAAGAAAGAAAGAAAGAAAATGCACATCTTCACCCCAAGGTAATTCTCTTAGTTATGGAAATGCTCTGACCATAAACTTCCAGGATAACAAGTGAATCCAAATTTTTCTTTTGCAAGACATAATCAGCCTTCTGCATCAGGAAACAGTGGCAAGTTCAGTGGGAAATGACAGTGCTCTTACTACCAGAGCTTCAAAGATCACAAATGTTTTCTAAGGACTTGAAACACAAAGAAAAGCCTGTGACAGAGAATATTCTTCATACATCATTTGAAACCCTGCCCTGAAAATGCTAACAAATTTTCAGTATGACTTAGCACCAGGGGATTTGATAAAAGGGGCTTTTCTTTCCCAAATGGTTAATGAAATGTGGTCTGCAGAAGACTTCAGTGACTTGGATCGCAGTTCTGAGACTCATTCAGACTTAGCAAACTTTTCTGGTCCAAGGAAACAAAAAACCAAAGATGTGTCACAGGCTTGAAGGGGTATGGGAGCTGGGTAAACAGTGCTCTGTCGCCAGCCCTTAGGCCTGGAAATCTCCCAGGGAAAGGTGGAAAGCAAATTAATATCTCATCTACAAGCTCCTGTAGGCTCTCCAGTGCTCAACTGTCCCAGGTCAGGAAAGCAACTTTCATAGTTGGATGAAATCTGTCTTGCTTCCACTCCAGATATGGTTACACAGATGGTTTTCTTGGGAAGAGAGCTAGTGAGGAGCTGCAGTCTTTTTTTCTTATGTGGGTCCTATTTTACCAGTGCCAAATAAACCTTTACCAGAGCTGCCTTCTGAAGTTGGTGTTAAAGATTATGGATTTACAGAGCTGGCTTCCCTTCCTTGGAAGGAAATGCAGAGGTCTTTTGTCACCTCCCTTAAAAAATGCCCAATTCTATTCCTTGTGGACATTTCCTCTTGATAATACCAGTTGGTGATCCACTTGCAAGCCAGAAGACTGATGATAGCTCTGAGGAAAGGCAGCAACCAGCAAGGCCACGAGTGGCTGGTTTGCTTTCAAGTGAATGAGCCCTGAATGTTTTGTGTCAACAATTTTGTTATTTGCTTGCTTATGCTTCACTAGTGTTGCCCCTTAGACTATGTGGGCAGTCAATGCATGGGATTCACTTGAATATACTTCAGTTTCCTCTGGTATTTGTCCATGCAATTAAATCATTAAAATCACTGTAGATGGCCATGTGTATATATAGACACTTTCAAATTAGCTGTGTTATCAATGATGATCAATTAATGTGATTCCATCTTCAATAATCTTTGCTTGGTTACTCTCATAAAAAGTCTGAATTGGAGAAAACTGTCAGAATAAATCCAAAATATTTCAAGGTTCACTTGTGGTCCAATTTATATTTAATAATCAGGGAGCTGCTAAATGAAATTCACTGTTCTTGGAGTAGACATCTGCCTGGCAGGGATTGCAGCCCTGTCACCAGACTGTCCCTGTTAACATTCATTTTGTGTGGAAGCTCTGAGCCACATTCCTTGAAAGTACCTCATTTTTCCATCTGCTTCTTGTTATCTGTTGTTTCTGGTAAGATATTTCATCAATTATGTCCTGATAGTTGTGTTCTGCTTTCTATTTGGGCTTAATTTCTTATGTATGGTCATGTACAGTACATGTAGAAAATGTGTATGTATGTTTATGTTTTCACTTCTCTATGCCATGATGCTGTTGTCTCTGTCAGTGTCCAGATCTAGAGAGACAAATGAGATGAATAAATGAAAACTCGTGGCATTAGAGATCCCCAAAAGCTTCACCCAAATGTTCTGAGCAGGTGGAGAGAACAGATAACACATGCCCCTCCTGACTTCACTGCTGGAGGCATACATCCAATAGGAGTTTGATGCCCTTCAGCAGATAATCTTGTGATATCTCTTCACCTGTCTTTTTATCAAAATTCTCCTCTCCCTTTTAAAAAGTTTCACTTAAACATGATCATTAATTTGTTTTTACAGTCCAACAATAATCACTAATACTGGGCACTGCTGCCTGTCAGCCTGTTTATTCCTAGGTGCCTGGCTGCCTTAGCTTTTCTCTCTCTTTTTTTCTTCCTAAGCAATGGGGAAAACACCTGAATAATTCAGCAAGGACCTTTTACATTATGAACAATATAATCAGCTGGCAAGGGTGAGATATCTTATTCTACAGGATGCTAACTCAGGTATTACAAGTGACTGCAAGATTAATGCCAAAAGGCAGTAGGTGTGGATACACATTTTCCTCTTTGTTCAAGGCAGTCTCACCTTGCACAGAGGGCTAAGAGGAGAGAGTGTATCCCTCCCCATGCCTACCTAATGCCACTTAATAATTTAAATCCATTAATCGGTTAAGATGAAGACTTAGTGTTGCTTGACTCACCACTGCCAAGTGGAGTGTTTTTCCAGGCTAAATAAAAGATCTTAAAATTTTGTCTTCTTGCAAGGGAACTGAGAGTACCTGAGAGTGGCTTTCTTCTTAAGAGGCTTCAGGTTTTACTGGGGTGTGAGGGTGTTGCTATGCCAAATGTACTTAGGTAAACAAAAGTATCTGTACATCCTAAGTAGATGTCTGAGAATTTTAGCTGTTTATTTCACTGACATACTCTGAAGAGTCTATGGGGGGCTCTTTCAAGAGTCAGGACCTCAATGTAATATACAAGCTTTGATTCTGATATTTCCCTTGATAACTGTGCTCTACCATATTGGGGTCAGAAGTCAGCAAAGGTTCATTGGCTGTTGTAATGCTCACTGTCACCAGTAATAAGTACAAAAGACTTGCTTTAAAAGCTGGCTTATAAAACTTTAAGGAAACTTGGATTGCTTAAGTGAACTTCCAAGGCTCTTCAGGGGCCAAGTGCACTTTGGTTGTCTACTTATATTAATTTCACAGAGTTTAAAGGGTCAAGCAATGCAGTTGGTGATGCTTATTAATTTATGAAACACAGAATCTTGCACTATCTCAGTTTGACCACTTTTGCTCTCCTTTTATAAAACTTAATATACATTAAAGCTTGCTAGACAAGGGCGCCCTAAAGGATTAAGCCCAAAGTTCACAGCTGGACTAAAAGGTTCAGAGACGACGTATCCACAACCCTGATCTGATTCCAAGTGACGTTCACACAATGGAACCAAATTGTAGATGATTGAATGTGTAAGGAAACAGCAATTAGAGGAATACCACAGAACAGCAAAGGATTAGGATTTATTTTCCTTCAAATGGTAAAACTGATTACAGTCTTATTCTTTCTTTCATGAGGGGATGTGTTTGATCGCATCAGCTTTTGGGTTCAGTGGTTGTCAAGAACATATTTTGGTGTTACAATACAGCTTGCCAAGCTCTACATGTTCATGCAGTCTTAGTAACTTTACAAAATATATTTGATTGCTGTGGTGATGCTGAACTGAGTTCTGGGTAGGAAAATATTAGCCAGAAGGCAAGAAGGAAAAGAGAAATGGATAGCTGCTGTAGTAACAGGATTAGGATTTAGAAACCTTACTTAATCCTATTCAGGGGTATTTCTGCATTCTGTTTACTTGCTTGTGAATTGCTTTGGTGTCTTGTCCAAGGGAGATAATTCCAGAAGTCATTCACACCCAGGCAGCAAATTTGATACTGCATTCAGGTGACAAATGGAGTGTGATTGCAAAGCTACCCAGAAAATTGGAAATCAAATTGGCTGTGATGGTTGGTCTGTGTGGTCTCCTTTTGGAATCAACAAGAGAGAGGAGAAAATGAAGGACAGGAAAATGAAGTGTGTCCTACTGTACAGAAGATGAGTTTATTTAGCCAGAGTTGGTAAAAGGGGAAGGAAATTTCATGTCATGTCAGCTCTGATTCTTTAGGGAACACTCACCTTGAGGAAGCAATTGTACTTCACTGGAAATTTGCTGTTGGAAAGAGAGACTCTAAGGGAGTCCCAGTGGTGAAGACTGTTTACAGTGCAGCTGGGTCCAGACAGCCTCAGATAAGATTGTGGGTCCTGTGGTACATCACATGCTGGGAGAATGTCTGTGGCTGGAGACAATTCATAGCTTTCATGAGTGAAAAAGGACAAAAAAATGTGGGGAGGCAAAACAGCTGGGAAGAATTTTGTGTGATCTGTGGCACTTAGTTTCCAGCCAGAGAACACAATTCTCATTGTGGACTTCAGCAGCCTTACCCTTGCATTTTAAACTTTAAACAGAGAGAACAATGCAGTAAATCCCACAGGACACATGAGAGAGGGGCTTGTGTTGAATCCCTGTTGTCATTTCTTTGCATTTACTTGCTAACAAAAAATATTTTTCTTATAGAATGAACTCTGAAATTTTATACTATGGGGTATTTGGTTTAAAATGTACTGTAACCTTTTTTTTAATTGATCAGACCAGCCTTGAAGTCTCAAAGAAGACTCTGCCTGCTCCAAATATTGCCTGAGGATTTAGAAAGTTCTTTCTTGAAACAGAAGAATGAGATGAAAAAATCATCTGTAAAGCTTGGTAAGAGAGAAAAAGAATAAAGCAATGAGTTATGTTTGACTTGTCTTCTTCCAAGAAACAATTTTTTTTTTTAAATTTTTCTTTTTTAGAGTAGACTTTAGATGTGGGAGATGTGAGAGCTCTGTAAAGTTTTAAGATACAGATTTATCATGGCACCTCTGCCATCCCTGTAGCCTCCACAGACCCATCTATAGTCTTGTGCACCTTGTGTCACATACTGGAGAGAGACCAAGAGTATCTTGACTTTCTCCTTCCTGCACTCCATTGGTTACAGAGAAAAGAGAGAGAAAGAAGATCTAAGGGATGAACTGGAGCTGAGCTGACCATGGACGTTGTCCAAACAGTGGGTATGTTTGCAGGTATAACTGACACTGTGGTGCTTCACCAGTGCTGATTGCTTTGCTATTTGCAGCCCTGGAATACTACATTTGCCACTGACTCTGTTAGGAACTGAAAAGTTGGTTGTCTGAGGTCAACATGCTGCTCAATGCATTTCCAGTGTCTTGCTAAAACAAGTTTCAAAACATGGGCAATTTTTCTTCTGCTTTTGTAAAGAAGAAAAAGTCTTGTTTTACAGCTTGATTTGCAGTAAGATGCTTTATTAACCACTTGGGGAGTAGGAGAAACTTTCCTAATGACAGGTGTCAATCAAGTAAATGTTTGCTATCTCCCACCTGAGCAGAAGCAACACTAAAATTTCAATTGTGTCATAAATAAACAAGGAGCCAATGGATGTGAGAGCAATGGAAACCTTGTGATCACTTACTCTGAAAGGGGTGATTGTCAGTCACACCTTGATGGCATCTGTGTGCAGGTATAATGAAGAAAGATTATGATTGCTGTAAGTGACTGCAGTGACTCTGGTCAGCAAACACTAAAGACATTGTCACAGTGATCAGACCTGCCTCCCAGGTGCTAACAATGTTAAGTGACATCTCAGTGGTATTTTGGGCCCTCACTTATGTGACTGCACTAGAAAACCAGAAGAAAAGGACCTGTCTATTTTGTGGCATAATTAATTTCAGTGCCATTCTCTGCACTTTTAAACTGAAAACTCATTTAGTCATGACCAAAGTCAGCTTATTTGTGCACCAGTGACTCAGAGAAGAAGTAGTGAAAGACCTTTAAAGCAAAGACCTTGGTTTAGTATTAATAAACCTACATAAAACGCCAGCTACGGATGAGTTTCTTCCAGTGCTTCTTCTGGATCCTGATGGGGTAAAGGGCAAGAGTGATACTAGCAATGAGTGTGAGCCATTAGCTGTGTCCTGTGGAAATAGAGAAATAAAATATTCTTTTAGTATTCCAGCTCTTTCTGGGTTGCTAGTACTGTTGGGAATTCTGCAGAGTACACAAAATCCTTCTGTGTCTGTCCTTGTCTTAATTTGTAGCTTCAATTAAAGGTATTTGGAAGGAGCTTAGATATATAGCCCCATCTTCATAGAATGTGATTCATGTGAATGATAAAATGGACCAGGCCAGTTCTGCTGGAGCATAGCTAAAGTGAGAAACAAGGAGACTTCAGGACATGCTTATCTCTTTTGCACATCCAATCAAGCATCCCAAAGGCTGTCTTGTTTAGCTGGCAGCTGCCCTGGTTGTCCTTGGTGGTTTTGGTAGGAGATTAGAAAATATTAAAGGTGCTGTAGCAAGAGAAGCCTGTGACTTTTAAATCTTTTGAATATCCCCAAATTTCTCGTGTTCACAGATGATTCAGTGCAGAGTTGATGATTCACCTGCTTTTATATCAGGCAGGTACAGAAGCTTTGGGTTTTCCTTTGGATTTCTTGTCTTGGTGAGCATATTCCATCTCAGTCCAGAACAAAGAGCTAAATCCTGCTGAAACAATCAGTCCCCAGGGGCTTGAGGCTTTTGTCTCTAATGTACATCTAAAAGCCAGTCATACCAGCTGCAGATGAAATCTTACTAATTAATTGCATGAACTTTGTTTCTGCCTGGTTTGAGATTCTCTCAGCCTTGCATAAATATCTGAGCACCCATACTGTATACCTCAATGAGGCTGCTGATTTTCCAAGGAAGACTTAACAATTTCTGTGCCTAAAATAACCCTGCAATTACTTCTGCTCACATGGTCTCGCACTAACAAAATGGTTTCTGAAAACTGGTTTTGTTGACACGTGATTAAAAAGTTGCCCTGTGTTGTTCTGCCAAGTTAGGCACTGATTCAGGTTTATGACCATATCATTAATATTTTAGTACTGCATCAGTAACTGGTTGCTATTAATATGTAGTGAAACAGTGATATAAAAAGGGAGATGTTCCCAATCATTTGGCAGAATTTGCATTACAGCTGGATGAAATTTATAACACATCTTCTGCAACCTACTGCTCTGAACTCCTGTTATTAATTTCTGCTGTGTTTATTTCTCCTTTATGTTCACTTTGGGCAATATTCTATCAAGTTTCCTGGCAAGCACGAGAGCGGATATAGCTAATTTCAGCTGACTGCAGGAGAAGGACTTTGTAGAAAGTGAATTTTGAATTAGTGGTAGTATTTGCAGCAGAAATCTCCCCCTGAGAAGTCTATTCCCTTCAGCCTGGCGTCAGCAGCACTTAAGTGCATGTGAATAGCCCTATTGACTTCAGGTGGGCAGCTGTTTAATTACCTTCCTGAATCAAGGCCAGGACCAGGAAACAAGCCCCCAGCATACGACCTGGGTGCCCACTGGCTTGCCTCCTGACTGCGAAACTTCTGAGAGTGACCCACAGATTGTTTGAATAGGTAATTTGGCAAATTCTTTCCAGTCGAGAATAAATTTGAGGAAATCATCATTGGACGCACGAAGAGAGGGGAAATTTGTGCAGTGTATTTTTCATGACGAGGCAGCTATTGCCCAGATTTATTCAGTCTGCTTGCCTCTTCCTGTTTCAATACTCCCTGCAATCACATTTTTCCCCCACGTTTTATTTAGAAGCTCTAAAATGACAACTCTCTTGCCTTTCTACCAGGAGAGTGGTGTGCTGTACGCAGCATGCTGTACAGGGGAGGAGAAGGATAAAGAATGACATTCTACTCTGTAAGCTACAACCATTTTTTTTCAGGCCCACATCTGCTCTTGTCCCTCTTCTGTTCTCAGATCACTCTTTGGCTTCCCTTAGGAATCCAGCTGTGTCATCACATTGTGGGGCATCCTAATATTTCATACTAAGCTGTAAGCCAATTAGGAATGACTACTTACCATGCTGAATCATAGGAAGAGAAAAGGATAATGTGTCCTTCATGTAACAAACCTCCTCCTTTTTTGGCAAGACAGATAACCTGCACATTATATTTATAAGCCCTATGGCTTTCCACTCTACCCAATTAAGATGCAGGTTCCTTTCACACTGCTGTAGTGTTTCACAGGACTTGTTTACAGATGAATGCTTATTGAAAGCATTGACCTGCTAGCATTACACCTCCTTCCATCTTCAGGTACTGAAACACTGGGCAAAATCTGATGTTGTAATCACCTTGAACAGGATGAGAACATGAGTGCAGCAAAATACAAATACCTTGTCCTGAGTTCCTAAATGAACTGGTGACCCTAGATGAGGGCATAATCTTTATTAAATGCCAGTCAGAGTTGAGGGACATGTTGATTAAAGTCATAGTGTAAAATAAAGCCTGTAAAATCTGAAAGGAGGAAGGATGATCCATTGATGTGTATTTGATAATGCATGACATGTTTAGTGATGAGCATCAATGAGAAAGATATTAAAATTCATTTCCCATGCTGAAGTAATTTAAGGGCTATTTTTCCAGGTGTCTAAGCTGTTCAGAAGTCTGGGGAAAAGAGTGTTCCAGCCTTTCCAAACCAAATCCAGCCATTTTTGTTGGCTCTGCTGCTAACTATTGATAGCAGATCTTGTAGCCTCTGGTTTAAGGATTTTTCAGCAAGGTCCAGCCACAGCCAGCTAGGGGTCAATTTGCTGCTTCACTGATCACATCTCCTTGCTTCTCCTCACAAAATATGTCTGGAATAAACAAGTTCTCCAACATTCTTCCAGAAAAGAGTAGTGGTGGGTCACAGTGCCAACACCTGTGGCTGAAAGCATAGATACAGCTGTAGGTGATCAGGGAGATCCTCCTTTCCTTTATGGGGTAATGAATTCCACCTGTGCTGAGCAAATTTGAGGGTTCAAATCTCCCTGGCAAATGTTGGTGGTAAGGTGGGACTAAAGGTGCTGCAGCAGAAGAAGAACTTCTTCAAGCAGAAGACAAAGGCTTGAGGTATTTTTCTTGCTAAGAGAAATCTTCAGTAAAATGAAATTGGTTCTGCTGTGAAGGCTTTGTGCTTTATCTGAAATAATGTTTCTTTTGTAAATGTAGGGGCTTAGAAACCTCCTGTCCTTCAAGAGAAAACTGCCTGTTTAGGAGCTGTACTTTTTAATTTTGTTTTTCAAAATTGTCAATCATTGCTAAAGGCCTCGCAAGCCTCTATTACAAGTTGCCTCTATTACAAATGCCTTTTTTAAAAAAATGCAGAACCTATATAATTCATGTGTCTCCTTTTCCCATAGTTAAGGAATTGTTTCAAATGTCAGGGAGGGGGAAGAAAGGATATCTGACCCAGAGGGCAAGAATATTCAATGCACTGGTGTTGGACTTGACATTCCCCTAGTATTTGCTGTGATAACATCAATCTTCAGGAACCCTTCTGGTATAAATACAGAGCTGCTGCATTTAATATATATTTCCAAAGGAACTTCATAGTAATTGAGCATTAAATGATGTCCACTTATTGTAAAGTGTTACCGTTTTTATTAAAATTATAAATGGGCTTCAGCAGAACAGAATATACCAGATTCATACCATCTCTATTAGTCTTTGCTCTATAATTGTCATTGACTGCCTTTACTGTATTATTTCTAGACAGTTCATAATTTTCCCAGCTGAACAAATGAAGATTTGTGAGCAAAGAAAGGCACCGAATGGATTATGTAGTGCCATTGATTTTTTTTTTTAATTTTTTTTTTTATTCTCCTTGTTTCACAGAATATGCTTAAGAGTCCTGCTGTCTCTGTGATGGGCCTTATTAGCACTCAGAGGAGCTGGTGTGAGTTGGATGGCAGTAACACATGCTGTTGTGCTGCACTAGAAATCTTGGCTTGTGGAGAAGGAGATGTCAGAGCTGATCTTGGAGATAAATCTGCTGGATGGCCAGGTATGACCCAGGCAGTCTGGATTTGGGGGTCTTTGCCCAGTGTGTGGATTGGAGTGAACCATTACAAGTCTGTAGCTGCAAAAAAAGCATTGAACCTGAGGAGTGCTCAAAGGGAAGCAGGCTGCCTGTTCTGCAGGAAAAAAGGCAGTGCCTGTTTGGGAAGCTGTGTCTTGTTCAGTAACATTTAATCCCGAGAAAGGTGGTGGCAGATATCAGCCTGTCCCTTCTATAAAGACAATGGCTTTTGCACTGGTTATCAAAGCACCTACCCACATAGTCTGTCCTCACTGCAGCTTTCAGAGCTTTTGGGGTTTGAAGAACAAAAACCTAACTAAACAATGAGGGTTTGTTTGTTGATTTTTTTTTTTTCCTGGTTTGTGGGGAATGTTGGTTATTTCACATTGGTATTTTCTGCCACTTGTGGATGCTAATGGATTAAAACCTGAAAAATAGGCTAACTGTAAAATGGTTTGTAAGATTGAGAAAGGGTGGGATTTGAAAATTGAAAATTATGTTTATTTGCAAAATTTGAGCCAAATCTCTTCATTTTTTTTAGTCCTCCCGAAACTGAAAGAGGTAATTGGCTGTCCACAGCAGAAATTATATTACAGAATGTTGGTCTTCTATTTTATTGTCATTAAACAGTAAATATTGAGTCACCAAACAAATGTGAGGGGAACTGCAAATGGAACTCTTGGCCAGAATTATTTTTTCCATGTATATGCTTGAGGCTTGAATGAAATGCTGTGTGTGGGCTAGAAATACAGGACTTCCCATCTTTGGCTGATTCAATGAAGTCTGGAAAGGTTGTATTTATCTTCTAGATGCCTGTATCTTTTATTGGATCTTGATGCATCATCTAGCTCAGATTAGCAATTTGGCTTGTTAATTAGCATGGCTCCACTTGTGGCCTCTTTGTCTCTTCTGCTGATCTCTGCATTATCTGTAGAAACACAGCCCCATGGGAAGATAACCAGGAATGCTTAAGACCTTCTTGAAAAAAAACACTAAATGTTTCTGTACCAGGGAAAAGTGAACAAACCCTCTCACTAATTTGTGATTTCCTGGGCAAGCTCTGATTTCCAGGGGCAAAAATTTCATAACAGTTAAAAAGGAGAAATACCTGTCCAGCTAAAATGAAAACAGAATATATTTGAAAACTGCTTAATACAAATGCACCCTCCCAAATAGTCATTTTCTGCGTATTGAGCCTTTGAATAAAGCTGAAATTAAATCCCATGAAGCAGAATTCCCCAAAGTCTCCATTCAATATACAAGTATTTCTGACCAGGCAAGTAAGAGCTACAGATGCAGCTGTATCTTTGCCCTTATTCTTTGTTAATGCAGGAAGTGCTCACATGACACTTCTGAAAGCCATAACTGGCCTGTGTGTTCTGGTTTGTATATGAAGTGACAGGAATTACAGGCTTACTCCACAGAGCAAACTTTTCACACACCTCTGATAGAAATGAGGCCCTGGGGACTTGCAGGATGCTGCCTTTGCTCTGTGAGACTCTGATGGCAAAGCCAGCTATCAGTTTTTAATCCCAACGTGTCATATGAGACACTTTCTATCTTCTCCTGTAATGGTAATGCAGCAGGAATTCCATAAATCAAATCTCAGCAGTAAAAAGGTTAATAAGTTTACACTATATAATTGAAAGCCATATTGGTGATTAAAAGGATTTTATATATCGGTTTTCTGGGTCACCAACTAATTATTTTTGGTGGCCTGTAATAAAACACAGCACCATAGGCAGATAGAGGCTGTAATCACATAATGTATGGAAAACTGCATTTACTACATTTATTTGAGACAAGGTTGTGTATGCCAGCTTGTTGAGCAGCCTTTGAGGTGTAGCTTTCCTGGTTTGGAGACAATGGAAGAGCTGCACGCTCTGTGTACTTGGCTGGGTTCATACAAAGTTATTGGATTGAGTTTTGAGGTCTGATGCTCTCTCTCCAGAGCTGAGCCCAAGGGAACCAGCTGTCACCTGTGATGGAAAGGTTCTGCTGAGGCACTGGGGATCAGATTGCTATTATAATTCATTTTAATGCATTCTGCACATACTAATCATTTATTGGAACAGGATCTTCTGTAATAGGGACATGACTAGGAAGAGACAGAGGTGATTGATCATCCTTGTGTTGAAAGGATAGTTAAGAAAAAAACCAACAAAAAAGAAACCTTCTGTACAAAGGGCAGGTGTGTGCACTTGCACGAGGGATGGGGTGTTCAGTGTGGAGATAGGAAAAAAAAATTGAACTCGAAGCTTGAACTGAAATCTCTACAGCAAAAGAGAAATCTCCTGTAGAAGGGACAGGTGTGTGCATGGAGGATTGGGTATTCAGTGTTGAGATTTGGAAAAACTGAACTCAAAGCGTGAATTGAAATTTCTGTGATTCTCTCAGCCTGAAATACCCTTTGGAGCCAAACACCCAGACACAGAGAGACATTTCCTGAAATTCTGTTCTGCAGGTTTTGTATTTTAGTGCAGTTCTCTGCATCAAGAAGCAGCTAAGGGCAAATGCAGAGGTTGGGTGTGCATGTGGATTTGCAGGGAGGTGCTGCCCAGGGTGTGTGTATGTACAAACAGCTCACAGGTTACTTCTGTACTCTCCGGAGCCTCCTGTGGTCCTGTGCGAGGTAAGACAAGCACAGCTTGTGTTGGGGTAAAGCAGCTCACTGCTGGTCTCGGTTGTTCTGCTTGTTACACAAAGGGCAAATCACAGCTGGCAAACAGCACGATGCAGGGAGCACTGGGCACATCATTCTCACTGTCAGGGCAGGGTCTGAGATGTGATCAGGAATGAACGACCTGATGTTCAAATCACTCCTGGATAATGCTTGCAGAAACCCTTCAGAAAGGGAGACCTTCTGTCACAAGTATGTTTCTGTAATATTTCTAAGATCTTTTGGCTACATCCTTTTAATTGGCAGATCATTAACCCTTAAATGCCTATTGCATTGAAGGAGTACCATTATGTATTACACTGTAATGAGCAGAGGTTCAAGTCCTTTGACATGAAACTTATTTGCTTTTCACATACTATATCTAAGCAGGAAATCTTCCACGCTGAAAATAACATTTTAGTCGAATTAAGTTCTCAAAGTGTTTCCTAGCAGCATAGCCAAGGGGATATTTGGTTTTTAACACAGGCTGGGGAGGTTAAAAGTGGACTGGCAGTTCTGTGAGTAATGGGCAATGAGTCAGCTTCTGAACTTGACTTGAATAACCTCCATGTCACCACCTCCAAGTCAGAAGGCATTCATTTGGTGGTTTGAGGGTAAAGAAATACAATTTGAACTGGTAGTTTCCACTGGCAGAAGGCCATACCAGGGCTTTCTGAACCAAGACTGAGAAGGGGAAAAGTTAAGTAATATTAGTGCAGATGAGGAAAGGATGAAGCTATGTATTTGAATTACCTATGATGCATCAGGTGTACCCCTCTGAAGCTGAAAGGAAAAGCAGCCCAGTCTGAGAGCCTCTGACTGCTGGAGGGGCTCTGCACAAGCCTCTCTCCCAGGGGTCTTTGCAGCTATAACTTGGTTATAGCTGATTAGATTTGAACGATTTGGGGTTAAGAAAGAGCCAAATAACACTTTTGCAATCTGCTGTTGTTACAGGCAGGAACAGCAGAATTGCTTGCCTTTCTGTCACTTTGTTCTCTTTGGAGGGATTTTTTCACAGGACTGGTAATAGCAGGAAGTTGTTATTTTTTCACACATAATCAATAGCAGAAGATTGTGGTCCAGTTTCAGTGTCTGGGTGCTCAAAGACATCTTTGTTAAAATTGGCAAGGAGGGGATGGGGCAAGTCAAAAGGGCTGGTGAGGTGCTGTAGACAAGGTAAGGCAGTGCATAGGAGGAGAAGGCTCTCCCAGCTTTCCTGGGTAGGGATTTCTGCCTCTGACACAGCTCAGGCAGCTCTGTTGAATAATAACGACATTATCTAAACAGATGAAAATCCTGTGTTCTGCATAAGCATTCCTCTTCTACAGCATTATTAGAGATAACAAAAAGAAATTTGAGCGTTCACTTCTTGAGACGATGGGGTACTCTGGACAAGCCTTCAGTCTGTTAGATTTTAGGTAGATTTTAGGTGCATATACAAGTAAGTAAGGGGAGGATCCCAGAAACTGTTCTGTATCTGCCCTAAAACAAGAGGGTGGGACCGTAGTATGGCCTCTAGTACTCTTGTCACTAAAATCCTTTCTCTTCACGCCTTACTGCCTAAGTTCAGTATACTTTGGGGCTAAAGCTTTCCCCAGCACTTAGCTCTTTAAACTCCCTACTCAGCAGGTGGCTTATTTAAATGTGGCTGTCAGGTTGGCCAGTGGCCAGCAGTGAATGGCTCAATGGATGAACCACAGTGTTTGGGTTTAATTTTGCTCTTGTTTCTGCCAGCAAAATCTTCCTGGCTCCAGTGGGGTTGTGTGGGGTACAAGTGAGTTCAATATAGGGCTGTCTGCTCAACTGTTTGTCAAATAAATCTATGGCCAGTCATTTGCATTATGTCAGCTCAACGTTTGCCTGGCACTTTTGCATGTGCAAGCCAAGGAGGAATTCTGGATTGTTTGAAATGAAAACCATCATTGTCAGCTCTCAAAATAAGTAACTTATTTTGCAGCCCACGGCCTCAGAGAGGAAATGTAAAGTTTCTCTAAACATTGAGTACAAATGAGGATATTAACTGCTTAATTGATTCTTTGAAATTCAGGTCTCATGGCGGAACAAGCGAGATGGAGGAGAGGGGGGGGAAAGCACATGGTTTAAATTAAATATATGGAAAATAACTGCTGAATGATAAAAATATATTTTAAAAGTAAGAAAACCTGTTTTCCCTCTGCCTCTCCATTAAATGTGTCAGGAAAGGGCCTTTACAACTAGGTGGTAATTAGAGAGGAAAAAGGAGTGCTGGTGGAGCAGTCAATCTATCACATCCTCCAAAGCCTGAATGTTACCAGCAATTAAACAAGTTAGCAGGGGAAAGACTTGACAAGTGAGTTTTATCACAGAATCATCTCAGTGGCAGAGCATGGGGGGCACTCTTGTTAGATTCCCCTGTGTAACCCCCAAAATGTAAAATCCAAACCCAGGGATGCACGTGCAGACCAAAGTGACTGTTTTCTTTCCCAGACTACCCAGGCTCAGGGAAGATTAGAATGCTAAAAATAAAACAACCTTTCCCACCTCCCCTTCGTCACCTCTCCAAAGTCAAATCTGTCCAGGTTGACTGCTCCATTAAATTCAAGAACAAAAAGTTATAAATTGAACATACGGAGAGCAGTGCCTTTTCTTAAAGTGATGTTTCCTCACCTTAATGGATTTAGCTATGGCAGGGAGTCAGAGAGAAGCTGTCTTAACTAAATCTTTGACTGATTATGCATTTTTTTTTCTATTCATACAAGATAGATTCATCATTCCAATTTGTCAAGCTGGCGAAGTTCCAATTAATTACACCAGGAAAAGCTCAAGCTGCATTAGGCCTCTGTCAGGCCTAATCTAGTGCCTCATTTACTGGAGCCCCAAATGAAGAGATATCAGAGGTGTTGTTCCTCTTGGTACTTAATTTGATGAATGCCCTAGCAGCACGATTGGTGGCAGAGGTGTATATGTGTGTGTCTCTTCATCAGCCACCACTGCTGAAGTCGTCATGCTTTCTCTACTAATTTGAGGGCTCATCTGTATACTGGATGTTTTTTTTGGAAGGCTTATTCTTCACAGATATGCCAGAAGGTTTCTTCTGTCGTGTGCATGTGTCTGGGTGTGTTTCCAGATATGCTGGGCCTGATTCTGATCTCGATGATGTAATGGGGCAGGATTCAAAGCCTTGTATGTGAGTATAAAGCAACACAAGTTAGATTGGATTCTATAAAGGGGCTGTAAATTTTGACATCCTTGTTGCTGTCTATTTGCTGAGGAAGTGCAGCTTTGCATATGCTTCCTGTAGTGCCCACAAGAAAGTGTGAGTTACCATCCACATCCACTGTAAAGAAGTGTTCACAGTGCTTGAATAACCTGAGCAACTTCTTTGCAGTATGGATTTTACACTTTGCTATAAATATGCACATGCAGTGTTAATACAGTGAATAAGTATCTGCAAGTACAGGTAGACTTTCTGACACCACACCAGTGGCTTCTGTAGAATGTATGCATCTATGGCTAAGTCTTAAATGTTTTACATTAAAGGCACTATGGACTGAGAACATATGCTTCTTTTCTGCAGCACTTTACGTACGAATTATTCAGCATAAGGTGCCAGAATGCCAATATGTTTAGCTTACTTTTGGCTTTTAACCACTGCTGTGATTAAAGATGTAACTTCAGCAATGCTGTCACTTTGCAGGTAGGTTTAGGTGTCTCAGAAAGGATGCAGCCTTAGCCAAGAGTAAAGTAGCTGTGTACTTTGGCTGAGTATCCTACTAAAAGTCTTCATTTGCCAGCAGTTACCACGCTGGGATTCTGAGTTTATTTTCCACTGACTGTATTTCAGGGACTGGTGTGTGCAATGATGATTTTTAATGGCAGCTATCAGACACACATATGGTGCTCAGTAGGAGACTGTATTCAGAACAACCGAGGAGAGAATTGATGCACTGATGGCTGTAGTACGACAACTCCTGAGTAGATGGTTTGGACTTCAACTGGTGCTCACTTTTGGTAGGGAATTTGTGTCTGCTAATACATCAAAATTGCATCTGCCATTAGTGTATCAAAATGAGGCAGGCACAGTAGTGCTGGAATCAGAGGTAGCACCTAAATCTTTTAGATGAGATTTTGTAAACTTTCCTGGTTTGTTTCAGGAAAAATCAAATAAGGAAATTTAAGTCGCCATGGGAAACAGTGAAGATAGAGGTAGACTGCAGTTGTAATGACCTCTTTTCACTCTGCACAAAAAATGTTTTTGCTGGATGTATACATTTGAGGTGGTTCTTAAATGTTCTGCTTAAAAAAGTCACTGTGGACCAAAAACATATGTTTCTTTTCTGCAGTACCTTATGTATGAATCATTCAGCATAAGGTCCCAGAATGCCAATATGTTTAGCTTACTTCTGGTCTTTAGCCTTATGTTTTATGTTAAACAGGTTGTTTAAACTCACCTGTTGAACCTGAAAAAAATAAAAGCCTTCATACAGTCATGGCCAGACAAATCTTAGTGCATTATGCAAGCCCTTGTATTCTCCAAATCTCTAGACTGAGACGAGACTGTTGCATTTGTACCCAAATACTATAGGCTGACCTGGTTTGACACCCAGCAGTTCCTTTACATTTGATGGTGTTTGTTGTTGATTTAGAAGCCTCCTTGGGGTACCTTTCAAAATAAAACAATGAGTTAGGATCACACTCAGTGCCTTAAAGACTCCAGTGGTTCCTGAACCTGTTAGAGAAGGCAGAAGTTGATCTCTTATGGACACAAGCAGTCCTGAAAAGACCATAATCCAACAGGAAGTTCTTTCTGCTCGGATGTGACCCAAAAACCTAAAACTGCTTTTCCTTGTGTTCTCAGGGTGTTTGCATCCAATGCTAAATTGAAACTCTGCAGTAGTTCTGGTCATCACACTGGCATTTGTCTCTGAGGAATGATTACAGACAATGAGTTATTACCTTTAAATAGGGGGTAATTAATGCTTCCCACTTTCATTAAAGGATTTCCTTACTGGGGGGAGAAGGAATATGTTGCATCAGTAATGCCCCTTAGGGAGTTATTGGCAGAAAGTCTGCGGTTAATAATTTGGAGTAACAAATAAATGTGGGCAACTTGTGATATATGTATGGAAAAAGAGATGTCAAATTATTCATTATGAATTATTCTGCCAGCTCTAATAATAACCCAGCTGTTGTGGAGGAAAAGAAAGCTAGATCTGTCAGTCCAGGCAGACCTTTTGCAGTAATTCTATCCCTTTCAAATGGAAAAATATAAACTTCCTCTGAGAACAGAAAATTAGATAAGACAGGAAGAATGGAATTCTTGGTCCAAATCAATTTTTTTTTTAGCTTAATGTACACTAATGGATAATAAAGGATGGTTGATTAACGAATGACTTGTACACCAACCAGCTGAAAAAACACATTTTGGCAGTCAGCACTTGCAAAATCCATAACTTCAAGACAAGTTTGACTTCTCTCACTGTTCTCAATATGGTCAGGTGCCCTCATCCAGGCAGAATTGTTTTTGAGGAAAGACCAAAATCTGTGTGTATTCGTAATAAATATGTTGTGTGTACATATACACACACTGCTGACTACAACTTGGGGCAGATTTTTGGGGACTATGTTTACATGTAATATCTTGAAGAAACTTGTTTGAATGGCAAACCAATGTCTGGTAACAGGAGTCTGGGACTTGAGACAGTTAAGTCCCACTCCTAGCATACTGACATGTATCCACTTCAATGTCATTTGTGAGGAGCACTCTCCTGAGCCACCAAAGCTGAAAATGAGCAGAAGCTCTTAATGCTTCTTGATTTGGTGACTTGGTCCCAAACTCTCCCAAGCTACTGAATGAGCTTTCTCTGATATTTGCTAACTTTGAAGACACAGAACAGCCTGAACCAAAGCAGCTAATCTGAAACCATGTGAGTTTAAAGAAGTTGGGCATGATGATTTTAGAGCACCGTTCCAACTGGAATGAGTCTATGAAAATAATTAGAAGATTTCTGTCAGGCTTTGTCATGTTTAAATATATTGCCTTATATATGCTTGTGGGGGGAAGGCATCTCTGCCATGTGGTGCTTCATCAGGTTTAACACTCTCATGACAAAGAGTTTGAAACAACTAACACTCTTTGCTGGTGAAACCTTTTCCAAAATATTAATAAATTCACCTGGCAGCCTGTAAGTCATCTTTGCTTTGCATGTTACACGGTGTGTTAATGTCTGATTAAAATGTGAGCTGTCCAGGGCAGGACCTGTGCATTCAGTGCTGGCTTGCTTACGGGTGCTATTATAAATAATTAAGATAATTATCCAATATGTTTATGACAACTGACTGCTTTGGGTCAGCTTCTCTGAGGACTCCTGTCATCAATGAAAACTCTGCAAATGGAGGGGTTTGCCGACAAGATGGATTACCTGGAGGCTTTCAGAGCTATAAACACTGCACTTTCCATTTGCCTCTCCATACTGTATGGACTGAATCAGAAATTGTAATTTTACAGTGCGAGTAAATGGGTGAGAGACATCAACAGCTTGAGTGAGGGAGAGGCATTGTTTTTTGCAATGCCAAATCCCAGAATATTAAGAGTTTGCCAAAGGCGTTTCAGAGATAGGTTTCCTTTCTTCATCAATAATTTAAAACATTCCCAAGTCTCCTCTGAGTAGCTCAGAATAAGAGCTGAAGGCACGGATGTCAGAAGGCAGAGTTAGTCCCAATTAGTCAGGTAGAGAGCTTTCTTGTTGACTCAGCCAGGGCAAGGGTGGCTGTAAAACCCAGGCTTAAGTCCTTATAGATTCCTTAATAGTTTTCCTTCTTTAAATCTGTGGTAATTTGTAAGAGATGAGTGGGCAGTCCAGTCCCTAACCCACTGGGGTACTCATTACTGCCACAGCCAAACCACCTAAGTTGGGGGATATTGTGTCTAACAGAAAATGGGTTGGAAATTCAGCACCATATTGTATGTGAGTGAGACCCAGAAAGAGGAAGCAGCTTTTAAAAGCAGCTGGAAAGCATGGCATGACTTGGGGGCATTATCAGCTAAGGAGAGCTTGCAGTGCTGCCTTCTAAATTGGTGCTGCTTTTTTGAAAGCATCACCATGAGGATTATTGTGTAGATGTATGTGGAGCTGGGAGGGGGGTGGTGGCATTTTGTTCCTTGCATGCATGGCTTTTGGTAGAATATTTTGGTATTGTGTAGAAAACTGCTCGTGGGCCCCTAAAGCTGGGTCACATGAATGAGTTCTCCTGAATCAGACAATTTGCAGCAACTCTCTGGCTGCATCGATCTGGATGTGTCATAAAACTCTTGAGCCTGCTATCTATATTTGTGCATGCTAAAACGTGTTTATTTACCACACAGCTTATTGTGCACTAAACTCATCCACATGGCAGGCAATTTTCTGGAGCTTAGGCCACTATTTGACCCAGCTGCCATGGAGAAGGCTATATTAAGTCCAGCTGATCAAGGCTGTCTCTACCATGGAACAGGAAATTAGTCTCTATGGTTATATGACTCTGTCAGCTTTCTTACACATTTCACACAACTAATTTCCTATAATGTGCAGCTTTTCCTACCATTCTTTTTTGGTTCTTTTTGTATATGTGGGGAAGGTGGTAAGGTTATTTTTATATTGCCTTCCGTGATGTGGTATTCAAATCTTAAGCCTGACACTAATTACTTATTTTGTTTGGTTTTTTACTTTCTCCTGACATTGCTTACTGCACCTGTTTATGCCTCAGTGTTTTGACTGCATGTGATGCCATCCAAAACATGCTGGTTCTATGCACTTGGGCTGGAATAGTGTTTTACTGCACACATCTCCATTTTAATCTTAGCTTTGTAGTGCTTTTCTGGCCCAGTGGTAGCACTCAACTGTGAAGCTTCCCTCCTTTGAAAAAAAAACAACACTGTTTTTTCAAAGCTGTCCCTTATAATCATGAGATCAGATTAAAATAGCTTAGTTACTAAGAGAAAGTTGTAAGTGCCTCAAAGATGGAAGTTTTAGAGATTAGAGAAGCCCTGGAAAGCTGCAGATTGAGAGGATGAGGAGGATGGGCTTGCAGTGAAGTGGGGATTTATTTCCACCCTGTAGGTTTGTGTTCCAGCTCTCACTTCAGTCATCATTCAGAGCTGCAGGTGTTGTTGCACAGGTCCCAAGTCCTGGCTCCTTATTACATCTATTTAACATCAGCAAGCTCATTTCAAGAGGAGCAGATCTTCATCTCTGCAACTCAGGTTTTCAAGGAGCGTGGCATTTTTATCAGAGGGGCAAGATTTGATGCAACATCTGACATGTGACTTGAGTTGTGTGTGTAGGGAAAGCTCCCTGATGCATGCTGCTGGCAAATAGGAGGTAATTCATGGATCCCAGATTAAAACTCCAGACCTTTGATGCTCCAGGTCTTGTCACTGTTTTGTTGATATGACAGAATTTAGTCAGCTGCAAAATACGGTTTGATGTTCAATCCCTTTGTCCTGTATGTTTAAAATCCCATGAAACTGTGTGATCCTTGACAGGACCAAATTCTCATCTGAATTGCACTGCTTGGAGTCTAAGGCAGTGCACACTGCAAGGATTTTGTCCCTGCTGGAGAGTTCCAGCCTGCCCATGCTGTATGCCTTGGGTTTTACTGCTCAGGTGGCCAGAGAGCTGGTAATGTGCCACTGGGCCAGTGGCTTAATGTAGGAATTACTGGAAGCAGCAATCTTGGAGTGCTTTTTATGAGGATAACAAGGCTTTTTCAGACATAAAAAGCAGGAGAAATGCTTATTAGTTATGGGGAAGGTGAAAGGCTTAGAAAACTGATTAGTGTAGCAGTGTGGTCAGATTGAAATGAAAGCTCAGTGGCATAATCGTTAATTGGGTGCTTACTTACCTACTAATTTGAGCTTGGATGTCAGCAGTACTGCACTTCATCTCAAACCAGAGGTCAGGCTTTAATGCTACATCATAAATTACGTAAAGGCACAACACTAACAATTAGATAATTATGGAGACCCATGCTGTTGCAATTTAACTGGGCAAGTTCAGGGCAATCATGACAGGAATAGTGCTTAACCCTGAATCTGCTGCCTTTCTTTCAACCTGACAGCCAAATAAATATATGTGGCCGAGGAGGTACCCAGCTGTCTGGCAGCCCACAGGTTAAAAGCATCTTCTGCTATTAGTCAGATTCATCAGATGGCCTGGATGAACTCTGAGGCAATATTGCAAAAACGTTAATTATGGTTCAGAAAGGAAAGCCTGTACTTCAATCTACAGGAGCTTCTGGGCAGGGCATAGCAGTCAGAACAATTCTTGTGTGTGAGGCTCCATTGTGGCTTTTTATTTGTTTCCAAGCCAAGCCTCTGTATACATTTGGTTTCTTTACTTTGCTAAAATAAACCACTGAGCCAAAAGTAAGGTTATCTGTGGGGATCTCTTTGCATGCTGCGTGGTACAGACCCACAAAACCTCACATTTCAAGTGCCAGAGTTATTCAGTTGCCCACACAGCCATGTGCTTGTATCTGCCTGGCTGGCAGGCTTCCTTTCTGAGTCAGAAGTAGCATTGTAGAGCAGACATGAGGCCACTGCAAAGAGTGGCTTGTCCCCAGCTGTGTCCCTGCACGTTGCCCAGCTGCAGCCTCTGGGGATTCTTGCTTGTCAGTCTTGAGGGCATTGTGCAGTGTTCCTCTTGATGGCCACGATGGCTTTAATGGAGAAGGAGTTCAATCAATGCTGGACACTTGAAAATTCAATCCACAGAAGAGATATTGAAGACCAGGGTGGAAAACATCAGTAGGGTGGATTGGAAAGTGATTGACAGTGGGATGAGATTAATAACCTGCAGATCTCAGGTTGTTCAGCTGCATGGTTTCAGACATGAGCAATGTACCCTCAGCTAGAAATAGGTAGTGGACAGTGATTTCTCTGGGGTGTTAGCAGCCAACAGGCTTTACTGGATTTAGGCCAAGGATTTTTTTTCAGTACTGTCTTTTTACTTTTGTTCCTGGTCCTTTTGGCAATCAAGTAAATTGCTCACACCCTAATATCATATTATGTCTGTAAACACTGAAGGTTTTGTTTGTTCTTTGGGTGGGGCTGAGTAAACTCTGCACAAAAAAAATAAGAACTGTATACCACTGGCATTTTGGCACTTTTTTCAGGATTTCTTATAATTCAACAGATAAAAGGTCTTTTGAGGAATTACCTATTAATAGTAATGGTCTCTTAGAGTGTTCCATTCAATGATGCTGTATGCCAGCATTTTAATTTCCAGTTTGAAGGACTGTGTGCATTAGGTTTAGCACCTCTTGCTTTAGCCTTGGTAGGCAAAATTCCTTTAGGTGCTAAGTTTGTTAATAAAGTGCTACAAAGCCCTTAGCTGGGGCACACTGCTTTGAAAAATAATCTTATAACCTTTATATATATGCAGCAATATAGCATGGTCAAGTAATGACACATCTGGTTACCTATTATTAAGGGTTGAGTTATGGTATACTTTTTTGTTTTAATTAGTCTGAGATAAACAAAAACTCAGGGGCTGTTCTGCTCTGGTAGTTCTCATTTTTCCTGCAGCCTTCCCTGCCCTTATGGGTTTATTAGTGTAGAAAAAGTGGCATGTCATACTTGCAATGTCTAGACTGCTGTGGCAGACCAAGCAGGAGGCTGTGGACTTGGTCTGAGCCATGTGTCCATAATCCAGTGCTGGGGTCCTCTGGGTAAGTCTCTGTTGCATCTAATTTGGTACCCAGAGGCTATCCCCATGTCCAGATTCACTAACAGCCCTGCAGGACAGGCTACAAACAGTGCCTGAACCAGGTTGTCCCCTTTTGGGGTGCTCTACAAAGCATGGGGAGAGGAGATTGACCTCTTTGCTCAGGTTACTTGATATCTGGATTTTTTAATTAGTTTTTTTTTTTTCCTATTGGTACTTTTTAAAGGAGAAAACAAAGCCAGACTGTACCATGGGCTGGGCTGTGTTTGGCTGGGTGAGTCTCAAAAGCCCCACACAGAAGTTGTTCAGTCCAACAGTGACCAGGAGGGATCTCCTGGCCTTTCTAAAGAGAGAGCTCAGAGCAAGGGTACCAGCACTCCCTTCAAACAGTAAAATCAACCCTGTCCTTTGGCTGCTGTCCTCCCAGCACTGCCCAGGGGAGAGCTAGGGCAGTGGGTGCTGGAAATGGCTTAGAGCTGCACAGGGTTTGAATCAGGCTCTTAAAAAGCCTTTAATGGGTTGGAAATGATCTTCAGTGCTGGGGACATGCAGGAGTAGCCTAGCAGGCATGTTGGCAGTTTTGCCCTCCTAATAAATTTGACACTGCTCTCCTGCAGCATTTGTGGGTATTTACTGCCATACATCATGGCAAGAGTCCTTTTTCAAAGGGGCTGGTGCCTTGGGTCTGTGACAACCTGATCAGCTCTCTAGACCATGACATAAAAAGACCAGCAGTTCCTCCTGGCTGGCCTTACTAGGGAAAAGCATGTTATAAATAAAACCCTCTTATGGGAGTTGCAAAAGAAAACTCTGTCCTTAAGATGGTGTGGACCCAATTGGCTTCAACAGCAGGCCAAAAGAAACTGCTTTTTTTACACACAGAGCTCCTGTGCAAATCCTTGTGTAGGAAGTTGTTCACAGCCAACTTGAGGATGTAGCCTGCAGATCAGATCTTTCTAGGACAGCCTCAGGCCAGAGAGAAACTGCTGCCAACCTTGCAAATTTCACTTTAATATTTGCTCTTTCTCTTAAAGCTGTAGCTGCTGGAAGGAAGAGATTGAACTAGAGTTGCAGTTTTCATTTTAAAAAGTACAGGTTTCTAGAGCTGAGAAAGAAACTGAGCAACATAAAGCAAGTGTGCCCTCAAGGTTCAGGAAGCAGAAGGTGAGTGAAAGGCACCTGCAGTGATTTCTTTTAGAAGGATCACTTGATGCCTGACCTATTCATGTGGCTTCCTGACACCAGTGTTGGGACTTTTGCATCCTTGGGAGTGATGCCAGCATTCACAGAGCAAAGAGCAGAGGCTGGTGCTGTGATTTGCTCGTCTGGGCATGATCCCAGGCAAATGTGACAGTGAAATGCTGTGCCTGGAGCATATCAAATATTTGTACTGTGGATTTACAACACAGTCTTGATGAAGCACTTAATGCTTATGGAATTTGATGCACCACAGCACTGGTGCCCATTCATGGGGCTGGTTGGTAGCAGCCATTGGAAATCATGGCCACGCTTTATTTCCCTCTCCCTACCCTCCCAAAATGAGGTTGGACTTGATGATGTTTTAAGGTCCTTTCCAACCCCCAACAGCCTGATTCTGTGGAAATGGGAAATATCCTTAGAAAATAAAAAGTTTACTTTCATCAGTCACTCTGTCTTTAACAGCTTGGACCTCTCCCACAGTAGTGTTTTGGATACTGGTTACTGCAGGGTTTGTTGCTAGTGGATTGGGGGTTGGGTTGAACTGAGGAGCACCTAAATTGTACAGCTGGCCAAGGAAATCATGTAATGTCTGCACATTGGAAATGAAGCTACAGGTCCAATTTACTCAATAACTGCAAAGACCTGAAAGCTGTGGCATGTTCCTTGCTCATTCCCTCTGTCTCTGGGTTACACATCAGCATCAATAGTGCCAGGAGGTCACCACTTCTCCAGGAGTTCAGTAGCCCTTGAGCACAAAGTAAGGAGAGAAATATTGGCTGTTTTTCTGTCAACATTTTTTGCTTGCATCAGTGGTTTGTTGTTCACATGTACTGCAAGGCTCTCAGATAAAGACCATTTGAGATCCTCTCTCTGGAGAGAAGTTCATTCTCCACAGGTTTCTGGACTAGTGTTTCAAAATAACATCACTGAGTCAATAGTGGTATTGCCAGATGGTTGGACTCCTTTCTTACTGAGGAGTTGTGTGGTGGGAAAATCCCAGAGAGAGCTGTGGATGACCTGGGTAAATCCAGAGGCATGAGACCCATTTCTTCTTCCCTTTTGGAAAGAGAAGATGTTTCCAACCTAGCCAGTGTTATGCTAAGTCTTACTTTTCTTTGCTCCCACTGGCATCACTTCATTTTATGACATGCTGTGGCTCCTGCCCCGTGCTAGATCCCACCTGTGCCTGATCCTGGAGTTGGGGACTGGACCCCAGAGTGCAGGAACCATTGCAGTAGCCCTGTGTAACCACCCTTCTATTTCTGGGACTCTTTCAAAGCTTTATGCAGTGTCTTGGCAACATGTATAAGGTCAGTGTGCTGGTCTAATTTATACAAAGTGCAGATACTTTAGAACAATTTAATGTGTGATATATAGCTTTGATCTGTATGTTTTCCCTCTCTTCTTTGGACATTTGTTTACAATGAAATCCAAAACTTCAGCTGCCTTTGTCTTCAAGAAGCTGAAAATAATGTTTCTTGCAGAACCGAATTCTCTGTCTTGTGGATAAAGCAGAGATGTACCACTTCACACCAATATATGACTTTAATGTGCATTGATTTTTCCAAGCAAGCTTCCAGTAAGCAAATCCCATCACACTGCTACTTAGCCCCCCAAAATACCTACAGGTGCAATCCTGCATGAGCTGAAACAGAAGCTATCCTTAGGAAACTTGGCATTATGTGATTCTTGTCTATGGTTGCAATTAGTAGCATCAGTGCTGTTGCTTTCTGTACTGATGCTCCATCTGCAAGAGAGGATGGTGAATTTGAACAGGACTTTGGTGGCAGACAGTGGTGCCAACTGCAGTAACTGCATGGCCTGGAAGAACAAATTCTGTGTGTTGGTGGTGCAGCTGCATTTGAATCAAAAGCTCCTGACAAGACTGCCCTGGCTGAGACGAGAAGTTAAGCAGCAGGAGCACCATTTGGGGCTTCATTTCACTTCTTGGTGGAAAAAAAAAACCTAAGAATTCCTGTAGCATTAACATTTATTTTGATACAAATGGCAAAACAATTCAGCAAATGGAATCTTTACAGCTGAGAGATTGAGTAACAAGGGAAAGAAAATGTCAATGCAAGTTAAAGCAAATTTAATAAAGCAAATAAAAACAATATACTGACACTGAAATATAATCTTAACGCTCTGACTGCAACTAAATGAAGCCAGGAAATTCTCAGCAAAGTGTTCCCTCAGCCCTCTTAAATCAACCCATTTTGTTTAGGCATTGTTGCACATAAGCGCCTTTATGAGATGGCCCCAAAACACTGGATGATAATATGAACACTGAGAAGATATTTATTTTGTCGGCTGTGTGGGGGGCTATATCTGTGATGGATGTATCAGCACTGATTCTGCAAACCATTGGAAAATCAGCTAAACTTTAAATATGTGCTTACACAGTTTGAAAAATCCAGGTCACTGCGCTCCAGGAAAAGTGAGATCCGTAAGGAGGTACTGAAGGCACAACAGTATTACCAGAGTCCCTTTGTAGGTACTCTAAAGCTGCTTTTCAGAGATACTAAAGAATTGATCTTCACAAAATCTTTACTTTAAGAAACCTTCATTTGCCAGATGAGAAGCTGAGGTGCTGAGAGACAAAGCTCTTCCAGCAGTCTCAGAAGGTGTGTGGAGGACTTGAACGTAACTCAGTATTTCTGCATTTCATCCCAGAGTTGTCCTGCTCGTTGACTGAAAAGAATGAAAAGCTTCAAAACTTGGGGCATCTGGACTGCCTTGCAGGTGTATTGTAATTCAATGGATTTTAAGCAGAGCAGAGATGGGGCTCACCATGTGCTGCTGTGGGTTAGGGTTTCCTTTTGGGAACTGAGCTAGAATTGCCTTGAGTCCTGCTTGCACCAGAGGTGTAGGATGAGCTTTGGGTCAGGATGGAGCTGCCACAAAAACCTTCTCTGCAGATAGAAGAGGACATCGAGATGGGTGATGAACACCATAGGAAGCATGTTTACTCAGCAGCAGGTTTTTTTTCCCTAAAAAAATTCTCAAAGAAAATGCTGGCTCTGAAAAGTGGCATTTGTGTCTTGTCTCCCATCTTTCACTGGAAATCTGTGCCTTAAAATATATTTTAGAGTTCTCATTCTCCATTCTTATGTAAAAAAAAAAAAATCTTTCTCACATGAATAATCCTGTGAAAGCCTTCAGAGTCTGCAGGTCTTTTGGGTGAGATAATATAAGCAACAGTTTGTGGCAGTTGCTTGTGCTTTTGTTCCTCCACCTCTGAGGGGTTAGACCAATGAAATTTGAACCTCCTTATACTGTTTGCAGTTGAATAAGAAAATACTGATATCAACCAAATATGTGCCCTTGGTTGTTCTTGCTTCTGTTTGAAAGTACACATAATATTTCTCTTCCAGAAGCACAGCAGAAATATATTTCTTACATAGATTTGCCTTGCTGCTGAATTCCATGTCCAAGAAGCTCTGACCTGCTTTTGCCTCTCAAGTCCTCACTGCTACTCCTGACTGTGTCTTTATTGAAGAGCCTTCAAAGCCCATATCCATCCTGCTTATCACTCCTACTCTGTAAGGACAAATCCGTTCCCACTTCTGACAGGCCACAACTAATTGATTCTCTCCCAGTGAAGTTTTCCAGCCAATGCTTTTGCAGTATCTGGCTTTCCCCCTGGACTCAGGGAATGGCCTTGAATATATTCAAAAGTATCTGGATTTTTAATGTTTAAACTATGTTTCCTCTCTTGGTTTCCCACCAAAAGCCTGTCGAAGACAGGGGAGCAGTAACAAGATACTGATCAAAAACTTTTCGTTCCTTTTACATTTTCCCCTCATTTTCTCATGCACCGCTGTGTGCAGGTTGCCTGCACATGGTCTTTCTATTTATCATGTCAGGCTGGGAGATCCATGAGACTGGAGCTGTCATTTCCTGAACCCCCCTGAATACTGGGATCTTAATCTGTGCTTAGGACTCCCAGAATCTGTGGCAGTATGGGCATTACAAACTCCTCTGCTTGCGTGCAGGAAAATCCAGTAAACCCATCTGGATATAGCTCAGGCCTGCTTTTAATTCCTGGGTGGTGGCACACACTGTCTGTGGTGTCTGCTTTGGAGAGGCTCTGGGTGCTCTTTCTGCTGATCTTTAGCACCCCCAGTGACTCAGTGAGGATGTGGCCCCCATGCTGAAAGGGTTAGAAGCCAAGATAAGTGTTGGCACCTTTCTAGGTTACAAGCCAATCTTGCTTTGTTCCTGTAGTCTGAGGGTAGGAAGCTGTTTTCTTTCCTGAAATCCCATTTATTTGCTGTGGTAATTCAGGGCCTGACTTTTCTTAGCTTTTACCTTTCCATGACTTCAGGACTGGGCCAAATCACAGCTCAGCCTGAGCTGTCGGTCATTGTTAATTATTATTAGCCCCCTGCTGATGCTTTCCCACATGAAAGCAAGAGTCTCTTTGGCACTTTTCTTACTTTTCTTTAAAAGATGGAAGGTGGAATAACAAAGTTCTTAATTAGCTGAGCTGGTGTTGCAAAGCTTAGTGTCAGATTTCCAGGTCAGTGTTTGATGGAGGAATGATAGGGGGAAGTGATGCATCGACATTGATTAAAGAGCAGTGATGAAGCAAGATAAAATTGACATTTAATTCTTTCCAGCTAAAGTAATGTGACTGACAATACTTAAAGGTGAACAGTCTTATTTCTTGAATCAACAATGCAACCTGCAAAAACATCCGTCACAGCAGTCTTTTCTTAATTACCAACATCTAATTAGCCCCATATCACTGTAGCACACTGATTAAAATAAAAGGTGCCTGCCACTCTTTCTATTTTGGGTATATCTGAGAAGGGCAAAGGATATGAAATTAACTGGCACTTCCAACTGTTTCATCCAGAGACCTGCAAAGAATGCAGCTCTTCTCTCTGTTCTTCATTCCTTAGTCAATGAAGTAGTAATCTCAAATTAATTGTTTAGATTTTTTGGTTTTTTTCTCCTGGGTGCTGACAGGAGACACCTCGCAGGAAGCACCAAGAAACCCCCTAGAGGGGTTTGGGAACACTGCAAATATCTGAGCTACTGCTTTTCCTGTTGCTAGTAATGGGGAACAATGAATATTTTATATGACTCAACTTGGTGTTGCTTTGTTTTTCAATTTAGTGCATTGCTTAGTGAATTTAAGCTTACTCCAACTAGCAAAGTAATGTTGTTTCACTTCCTTCAAATTGACAAAAGCCTTTTGATAATTTTCCATTCCTTAACTTTTTACACTTGAAAGAAACAAAGGAAGTAACAAACATAAATCCCTCAATGCCTTATTTTCTACAGGGGGTCTGGAGTGCAGCTGATTACTCTGTGAATGTGTTCCTATTGCAGAAAAGAGCATTCAGGTGATAATGCTTGAAGTAGCAGCTAATGCTCATTTTTGAGCTCTGATTGAGCTGAAATATTGCTTGTTGCATCAGGGTGATGAAAAGAGGAGATAAGAACCCAGAGAAGTAGCATCTTTTTATCAGTAGATGGTAGTATAACAACATGGAAGAGCTGTGGCAGCTCTAAAGTTGTCCCAAGATCCAAGCTGTTATACTTGAATCTTAAGTGAAAAACAAGACAAAGAAAGGCAGAGAATAAGTTTGGACTCCTGTTTTACTTTTCACCAAATTGTAGTTTACAATGAAGGAAATTAATGTATTTTTTTATTCATGATTTATTCATGGTTTATCTAAAGCAGTGTGAATAATTGATTACTTTTTTTCCCTGGCAATGCAAAAAAATGAAAATAAATATGCTTTTTTGAAGAAAAAAAAAAAAGAGAGAAAATCAAACAGTGAAAGGGAAGGAGCAGACTTTTGTGTCAAAATAAACGTTTTATTTCTCTCCAAAACAACCATTTTGTTCCATAAATACTTTGCTTTTAAGGCTGCTTTGAATCACTTAACATAAAATTAAAGGGAATTGCCAAACAAAACAGTTGTAGTTCAGTTCTGGCTTGTACATATCAAAAAAATGGGCTTCAAACCTTGTTTCCTTTCCTGTCTCAAAGGCAAAGAGTTTGGTGAAACTGGGACAAGCTTCCTAGAAGGTGGGTGCTGCCAAAACTGCAATTACCATGAGAATGTTTCAACCAAGTCAACGACCATGGAGCCTCTTGGTTTGCCCATTAATTTCCAGCTACGAAAATACAAATGAAACAGAACAGACCTGCAGAGGGGTCTCATCCCTCTGGAAACCCACATTTGCAAAGTCTTTTATTTATTTATTTATTTATTTTAATTAAAAGCAGACTTTTCCTGTATGTGAACTCAAGGATCCCAGGGGCTGGATTCACAATGTAAATGCACTTAGGCTAAAGAGATCTGTATTGATCTGTAGCAGCAGAGGATCTGGCCCAGCAGGAGCAAACTCTGCTTTTTGATATGGTATTGAATTTGTATATGTTGAATTTTTTCTGTGCTTTGCAATTAAAATCAAGGGTCTGATAGCAGAAAAAGAGAAAAGGAGGGATTTGCAGAGATACTGGCATCCACTGTTTTCACTCGTCCATGTCTTTTTTATTAGCAAAAACACCATTTTAGGGGCCATGCTGATGAAGATGAAGGGCTTTTGTTTGCAACTAGATTCTGACCCAAACCCTACTCTGTGTAATTGACAAGTGCCAGCTTTTCTTTATAAAATTCTGAGGGGGAAAAGAATCTATTATGAATTTCAGATTTCAGGCATATTATGGCTGGGTCTGTAGCTTGTTGAAGAGCGATGCTATTTTTCTTCACTAACATTTTTTCTTCCTCTTTCAAATTCTTCACTGCTAAAAATATATTGGAAATATTATCTATTTTTAAGTCCTCTCTAATAGATGTACCCATGAATTAAAATCAATGCTACAGTGTGAATGTATGAATGAATAATAGAAGAAAACCACTAATAGTGTTTCCACAAGGAGGAAGGGTTGGTCATCAGAAGCCAGAGGTGTGAGCTCCTGTCTTGCTTTATTGCACACTTATGTGCTTTTGCAATTTAGAGTGAGGTTAGGATCTTTGTGGCTTGAAGTCTCATTTGGGATCACAGGTCACAGAAAAAAAGAAGAGCCAGAAAAAACTGTTTCCTCAGCACATTGTGGGTCGTGGCAACCTCCTCAGGCCTGGGATCCAATGCTGGTTGCCCTTGGCTGCTGGCAGGCGAAGTGTGACCTTATGTAGAGGGCTGAGGATTTGTCATTGTATTAAAACTGCATTTTTAAAGTTTATTCAGTGAGGCCTGTGATTTTGGAGCAGGTGGAGCTCCTTTCTGTAGTGCCCAGTGTTGGAGATGCTGTGGCCAAAAGAAGACCAGGGAGAGATCTTGGTAGGTCCCCAGCCAGGGAATGGCTCTTTGTGGTCAACCTGGACTTCCAACCACAGGGTTGTCCCTTTGGAGATAGGGCCACTATCCCAGGCTGGTTTACAGTGGGATTTTACATAAATATTGGTGAACTTGTTGTCTGCAACATGGCTGATTGTGCTGCTGGAGGGTGTGATGGGTAGGGATGTAACAAGAAAATGTTCTTCAACCACAGTTACCTGGGGTGTTGAGGTCAGTGTGTGTGTATATGTATGTATGTATAAATATACGCCCTGTTTATCTGTTTAGTGTTCCTGAAAGAAACTCCATGAGGAAGGCTCTGTACAAGCTCTTATGCATTTATTTTGGTAAATCCTCCTTTGTGCTCTCCTCTCCCTCACTCTGCCTTTCCAGGAGCTGTGCTGAGGGTTTGCTGCTGGACACACGGTGTGATTGCAGGAGCTGTGGAGAGCTGGGAGGGAGGCAGGGAAGGTCTTTCACCAGCAGCATCTTTCTCCATGCCCAAGAGGACTTATTTTCTGTTTGCTGTGTCATTGTTGGTGATGGTTACAAACCCTGCCAAGCCATTTGGTAGTGCAGTGGCTCAGTGCTGGTGGGTCAGCCTGCATTTCTGTGATGGTAAACTGCTACTTAGCACTTTAGGCTGCAGATGACAAAATCTATTAAAGTGCAGATATATTCAGAGCGTGTGGAAAGGGAGGCAGGCACAGGACATTTTGTGGGGACATTCAGGCTGTGTAAGTAACAGAGTAGCAGCACAACTCAGGTTGCAAATGCATTCTGCCCCTGCCACCATAGAAGCTGTTACAGGAATCTTTTTCCTTATGTGTTTCCATCTAAAGGCAGATAATGGGTTTGCTGCCACGTCTGAAAAAGTGCACTGGCATTTATTAGGTTAAGAATTTTCTGGATTATTTGTTTTTATGTCTTAAATGAAAAAAAAATCTGTTAAAAACTATTTTGCTACAACAGAATTATAACAAACTGGCCAGACATAGACAAAATGACCCAGCTTGTTATGTGGATGTAAATTTGTGTTCTTTCTCTCCTCTGGGTACAGGCAGTGATACCCCAGCCACTGCCTCATCTGGGTAGAGATGGGAGTTGTACTTAAAGGAGAACCCCAAGAGATGGAGGAGGTTTATGTCTGTCTGGGAACCTTCCTGGATGGAGAGATGAACCCTGTGCAAAAAGAATGGTGCAGCTGAAGAAAGACTCAGTAATTTTAGGTGGTTTTAATTAAGGTGAGAGTGGTGCCACCATGCTGGAGTGCCAGTTGGTTATATCTAGTGCTGGAAAGCCAATTAGATGAACATGGAGCATCTTGTGCTAATGGATTACATCCAGCTTGGCAGGAACCTCACTGTTCCTTTCCAAAGAGCAAATATGCATGTGTGTGTGCACATCTGGGACTGCCACTAGCACAGCTTGGCAAACCTGTGCTATGAAATCACAAGGTGGTAGAAACCATGAGGTACTTGCAGGAGCTTGGATGAAGGAGGAGCAATAAATTTTAATTCCTATTCAGGTAGGGGTACAGATGACAGGATGACTAAAACAATTGAATTCTCTTGTCTCAGTCCTGTTCCAGTAAAACCAACTGTCCAGTCCCATGAGAGAAAAGCTCTTCCCTGAGGAACTGGATGAAAGGTGTGTGTCCCTCTGAGTATGCTTGGCAGGAGAGGGCCCAAGCTTTCTGGCTGAGGCTGGAGAAGGTATTTTTCAATGCCCCATGAGGTCTTGCTGATCTCTAGGGAAGCTGGGCTTTGGCACAAGGTGCCAGAGGATGAGCAGGCAGCATCACTGGGCTGTGAATATATAGAAACCAAGTTCCCAGAAGGGAATGGATGGTTACAAAGGGCCTTCAGAGGCTTAATGCAGGCTTGTCTGCACAGAGCAGGTTGAGAACAGTGGGATCTCCTCAGCAGGTGGACCCTGTGCTTAAATATCTAAGTCTGAAAGTCAGCTTGCTGGTTAATTTAACAGAGGTTACTGTTTGGATGCTTTGGATACAAGTGAGCAGAAGTGGAGGCTTTTACAGCAGAGGCCAGGAACAACAAAAACAATCAAAAAGGACACTGTCAAGGAGGGAGAGTACAGGAGAAACATGGACCCTCCAGTGCCCCTGTGAATGAAGAAATCAAGTCAAATCAGGTTCCCCAGGCCTGGGGAAAATGACAGAGGAAAACATACCAGGCAGAAACAAGTCTGGAGTGACCGATAGTTTTTGTTGAGCTGAATAATTTTTGCTCTTTCTAGGGTTCCATGAGATTTCCATGTTGGGAGGCCCTGGGAACAGGTAGATCCCAGGCCTGAGGAGATGGGACCCAGCTCTGGCAGCATGTTTGCTGGGAGAGGGCTTCTGGTTCTTATTTGTGCAGCTGTAGACCAGAGTTCTTGTAGTGATTCAGCTTTCTTGCAAAGAGAGAGGATTCTGAAACTTAGTAAGAGTTTTTATTTCATTCACTTCTGAGCTTGTGCCACTAAGAAGTTTGCACAGCTCCCCTCTTACACTGGTTATGGTAATAAATAAAAATAGATTGCCCAGGTGTGTCCAAAGCCAAACTTTCATCTACAAACTGCATCTTTGATATTAGGAGCATTATTCACTTATACAGAGCTTAGAAAAAGATGTGGATCAGTTCAAATCCAGGGCAAAATTCCTGTCATGCAGGTAGATGCTGAAAACCAGGGCTGACTGTGTGTGTGTTGTACTCAATAACAGAGCCTGGGATGAAAGCATTTCACAGGCTTCTCTGCCTCACTGAAGGTTTGATTGAGAACATAAAACTCTATGTGTAGACAGAAGTTGTTCCACATCACTTTTAAGAACAGTCAGGTTAGTAATTTTCTTTGCGATTTTTCCAGCTGTTTATGGGGAAGTCATCTCTGGAGAGCACTTTCCATGCTCTCAAAATGAGGAGGTAAGGCATATTGCTGAACTAGCTGTATTTAACTAAATACTTGCTTTTGCATCATAAAGGCTATGCAATTTTTTTGTCTGATAATCACTAAAATAGAGAAATATGGCATTCTTATGCAACATCTGATACTGTGTCTAATTAGCTACCCTTCTTACATCTTTGATGGTCTGGCTGGTGTTCTAGGTAGTCTCTCTGCTCAGAAACCTAAGCAACTATAACTTGAATGCTGTTCAGCAAGAACCTTTAACCAACTGCATTTATAACCAAATCAAGTATTGGAAGGCTTACCTTAATTCTCCTTCTGCCTGCACTCATCTGTTCCTCCTTTCCATGGCAGTCCTTAGCTCCAGGGACAGGATCCTTTCCTTTTGAGGTGGGGTTCCTCTTCTGGTGGACTTCTGCATCTTGAACAAGTGATGAAGACTCCTGTTCTAGTCTTCTAAGAGAAAAAGGCACTTCTAAGGTGTGATTAATCTCATCCAAAAATAGAAGTTTAAAGGAATGAGATTAATAGAATTCTAGGAGTGCTTATTTTGGTCTTGCTGAGTACCTCAGATGTCGCATTCACAACATCTAAATATAGATGTGATTAATTTGATCCTTGGTGTCATTCTGTTAGATCTGATATAAAGACTGTTGCAGTCAATGGAAAGACTCTCATGTAGGTGTAGTTACATACTGCATTGATCTTATTCCTGATCCCTTACTGTGCATTTTAATTTGAGCCAATGCTCTCTCCTCTTTTAAGAGGTGGAGAGAAAATACAGTCAATTACACCATGAAAGCCACGAAGCTCTTTCAGTGATCCAGACTGTCTGGGAAGATACATTTGAAACCATTCACCCATTCCATTCAAAAAATACTAGGGAGCGTGCATCCCTATAAAATAATGATGGGCAGAATAAACTGTCTGAAAGTATCTCGCCTACTCCATACCATTTAATCAAGAAGCAGTGAGTGGAACTGGCCTAACATTTACAAAGGGAGAACTGACACAATGCATATTTGAACACCATGAGAAATAGCATCACCGGGGACAGAGAGTGAGTTTAGTTAATAATGAATGGCACATCCTATAAAATACCATTACACAGTGTTCAAGGCCCAAGAATGATGACATAATTATTAGGAGACTGGGAGATTAAGATATAATTTAAAAAAACATGACAGGGGAGGGTGTAATTGGGGAGACAAAATACACAGGAAGTTTGTAATTTACATGTCAAAATACCTTTTTCATGTTTTGATTGGATTGGACGCCGCCTTTCCACTTCATTTATCTTGGCTTCAATTAGAGGCAGGAGAAATGACATCTCATGTTCATATTCTTGACACACACTGCTCATAGACACTTTCTAATTCTAACAGACAGTGAGGGGAAAAGGGAAACTCAATTCTGCCTCCGTCATGGACTTCTTAGTTAACCCCTAATTTGTTTCTAAATGAGGCTGTCACTGTGGTTCAAATGAATATGCGCTTAGGAATCAGGGTGTTCATTTGAGTATTAGCTCTTAGGCAGGGCTTTACATGTGGCACATGTTGCATGGCTGGTTGTACCCAAAAGCTGCATAGCTGAAGGGAAAAATTAAACAAAAAGGCAAAAAAGAGAAGCTAAGAACGTTTTACCTCTCCAAAGAACTTTCTTCTGTGAATGCTGCAAAGTGTTTTTTTATCAGAACAGCCATATTCACAGTGCACTTGTAATCATACAGAGCCATCTCCAAAGCAGAGGATGTGAGTTGTGATTTTCCCCTTTGGCAGAATTTTTTGCTCTTTTTATTTTCTGTCTGTCTCTTTTATCTGGTGTCACCATGTGTTTCCTATCACGCTCTGAAGTCTGCTTCCATTTCTTAGAGAAACCGTGCTCAGTTTCACACTCATCCCCACCCAAACACATACACTAGAAATGTCAAAGGTGTGTTTGAGTTAAAGCCATGTGTTTCATCAGGGGTGAAGTATTTGGTCACCTGAAGGCTTCTGTTGAAGTCTTTCCTCTCTTGGCAATTACCCTTTTATATACCCTATAATTACCCTTTTAATTCTTCTTGCACTTCGTCTCAAAATCAAGTTTTACATTTTTTCCAAAGGCTTTTTGATTTTGATTTCCTTTCTTTGCAGAGAGTAGGGCACCATTTGAGATACCAAAAGCCACAAGTTTGCTCCTCTATATGACTTCTGATCTCTCAAACTGGGGGGAGGGGTCTTTAAAGCATCCTCAAGTGTCCAGCTGCAAAAAGAGGTACACTAAATCATCACTTTTGAAACTGTGGGAAGCAGGTTTCAGGCTTATCAGTTACTCTATTCATTGAATTATAGAGCAAAATTGCTCCTGGAAATGCTAATCAGGAAATATCAGAGAAATCCTAGTCCTTGAGATCTACTCTGAGAGGGAGTTGGACTCATCAGGCAGAGAGAGAAATCAGAGCATCTGTACGAGGTCTCTGCATATTCTCTGTTTGTCCTGAACCCCAGAAGTGACATGAAACTGGATGAAGTGGGCTGTGTTGCTGTTGTTAATGCTACTGTGGGTTTTTTTATATTTAAGCCCCTTCCAGCTGTGCTTGGATCATTCACCGTAAGGCTCCCTCTAGTACTGGCAGGAACACATTACTCCTTTTAAGTACATTGAGGTCTGAGTGCCTTGAAAGTGGCTTCAACTGCAAGGTTAAAAAAAAAAAAAAAAATTAAAAAAGGTTCTGAGATAAATAACTGACTTAAGAAAAATAGTTTAGGTCACACCAATAATTCATCCAACCTGAGTGCCTTAGACTGCTCCCAAAAATTGCTCTCCAGGAGAATGTGGCTCTAACCACCTTCTGCAGCCCTTTCCCTTCATGCAACTCCAGTGCCTGTAACCAGTGGAGTAAAGATGTTGCAGGGTACATTCCTGCCTCCCCTTTTTATGGAGCTGTTGTCCAAGAATTTCTCTAATCCCTTTAAACTCTGCAGATACTGTTTGCCCCCACAGCCTCCTGTGGCAGCAGGTTCCAGAAGTTCACTAACGTTATTCCCTCATGTTTTCCAGCAGAGCAGCCTAACATGCATTGTAAAGTTTGCTGGCCACACCTAGAGAGGCTGCATTGAATGTCTTTGGACTAAAATTTCTAGTGCTGGAATCAAGGAAATATCCCACCCCTCTGCTATCTTCAGGATAACATGGTCTGACTCTCCCAGTGTGTTCCTGTGTAACATATACACCATGCAGACAGTCTGGAGGTAGTCAGTGGGACTGTATGTACAGTCACTGTGGTACACATTAGCTGCTTGAGGAGTTCTCTTTTTCTGGCAGAACTGGGCCCCCAGCACTGGTTGTGCTGTCTCACCTCCCTGCCAAATAAAGTTAGTAAATAAGAAATAATAAAACAACCCTGACATTAACTTTTGCTGTCAGGCAAAACTTCAGTGTGGTAAAGGGAGATGTCTCAGGTGTTCCACAGTCTGACAGGCACTTTGGTAGGTTATGGGTTTTACATGAACAGTCCTCAGATCATTCATGAATGCACAAGTGGGTAAACGAGAGGGGGAATACAGCTGAAGAAATAACTCATGGATTAGCCAGGGCTCCAGCTCCATTTTAACTCACATTAGCTAAGTTGAGTGAACTCTGAACAAATTCTCTTAGAGCTTCATTTTGTATTTATTTTAAAAAAACCCAGCAGCCTAGATTCTGAATCTGTGAAATGGATTAGGTTGTTTTTTTCAGCTGTGGTATGGGTGGCTCTCTGCTAAATACAGTGTGTTTACAGTGTGCCCATCTGAAGGTTTCTGGGCAATAAAAAGATTTTAATTAACTATGCTGCTGCACAAGTTTTACACATTAACAGCTTGTGTGCTACTATGCAATATATGGAATCTCCAGAGTTTGGAATTGCTAGTTCAGGAGTTATGTACATGCATCCATTCCCTCTCTGTGGACCACTGACATACATGACAAACCCTTTTGGTGTGGGGACTTCCATTGACTGATTTTGTGTTTTCCTGTCTCTCGATTGATGGCACTTGAAAGATTAGTACATTGACTGTTTTAAGAAGAACTTCACAGAAGAGGAATATCTGCTGGCAATAAACTATCCTCAGAGACCCATAGTTTGCTCTGAAGAGGCTTCGGGCAGCACAAATTATGTTTGCCACTGTGTTCCATGAGCCACTTTGAGCAGGGATAGATTGATCATCTGGAAAAAGCCCTGGACTGGCTAGAAGAAAGAACCTACCATAGAAATCTCTGTCTTCAGCATTCATCATGAACAAGGGCAAAATGGAAAACACAGGCCTGTGGCCTTTAACTGAGTGCTGTGGTACCCCAGAGGCTCAGGCTAGTGCACGCTGCATACATCATTAGGCCACTGGCAACAACACACTGAAGCCCTGCCCAGATTTCAATTCTTACACTTCAAATAGTCTCAGCTCTCACCAGACAAATTAATATTTAATGCACAAGTGTATGCTGTAATATTCCCAACTGTACTATCTAGTATTAACAGCTATTTCATAAACCAACAAGGCCTATTCAATTGGTGACCATTTTAACTATAACATGTCATTAAACTGTAAAAGCAGCCATGAAAACAAATAAGATTTGGGCCCATTGGTAAAAAAAATGTAACAATGTCAATACAAAGAGTCAACATAGAGTTCTAATGAGGCTGTTGAGAACTATGAAGGGAGTTGTGCAGAAAATTCCTTCTTGGAGTTGCATTTTGGTTATTAGAGCAAAGTAGACCCCATCCACAAGAATATATAGCTTTTGATAACTTTAAATGAGTCCATGAGAATATGTGGTACCATCTAACTTTCCTTAACTTGTTCTTCTCAGTGAATGTGTCTCCACATCCATTTGGAGGTAGGAACAACCTGTTGATAAATGACTTGCAAATGACAGTGTGTTGTCAAATGTCACCCGGGGCAGAAGTGACCAAAAGCCTGTGCAGCTTGAAGTCTAATCTGAAACGACCTGTTTGTTTCATTGGGAGTCTGAGAAGTTATTCAAGTCACAAAAGCCAGCACTGCAGGTGGTACCAACTGTCACTCCTTGTTGGCAATCACATTAGGGAGGGCAAAAACCTGAGTAAAGCTTCTCAGACAGAGGATCACAGCTCTCTGCCTGCCTGCTTGTGTATTGGAGTTGGTATAAAATGTAAATATATTTTGTGAAAGCAGTTGTTTAAAAATGTTCAAAATATACTGATTACTTGCTTAAAAAAAGAGATTTTGAATTTGAAAGGTATATCTTTCTGGTCTGGTTTTCAGTTCCTTTTTTTTTTTTTTTTGTGTGTGTGTGTGTGTGACTATTCTAATTCTGATCTAAGTCAAAGGAGGAGAAACATTCCAGCTCAAATGAAATGAACCCAGAAGTCATCTCACAGACTCCATACTTGGATTAAAATGTGTCTTATGTTGTGTCTTATTGTACTGAGTAATTAGAAATTATCTATGAAGTCTGTGGCTCAAAGTTTTGTCTTTAGCTGTCTGATTGTCTGCTCCATGACTCTTCTGTAGGAAGCCACACAAGCAGGGGAACGACCCTGGTGAGATTCATAGTTTTATTTCTGTATAACAAGGCTTTGCCTGTTTTAGGTACATACTGAGCTACAATAGGAAAGGAGGATAGAGTGGAGAGTCTTACAGTGCTTCTTGATGCTCTGAATTTTCTCTTCTAGAAATTCTTCCTCAGAGAAATCTCATTGCCAGTTTTTTCACCCTTTATGGGGTGCATATACTTGCCTTGGCATATCTTAACACAAGCCATGGGAATAACTGAGGGTCAGCTCATGGAGATCCAATTACTCAACGTGAGATCTGTAACAGTCTGGATGGACCGAGATGGTGAAAATACAGAGAGCATATTCCACTTCAGTCTTAGACACAGCAAATTAGAGTGATTCAGAAGGGGAAAAAAATTTGTAGCTCTCTGTGGACCAGTCCTTGCTAGGATGAAGGAACATTATTTCTTTACATGATGGAGCTGTAATGGTGATAACGATATCACTAACTGGAAACAGCCTTAATTTTCCTATCACTGTGACAAGTAGGAAGAAAGATGCCTCAGGTAAAGCAGACAGAGTCAGATGTGCCTTCAAATCAGACGAGGCAGCTTAAGAGATATATTGTGGGCTGGTGAGCTGTGCAGAGAAGCAGCTGAGAGGTGTCATCCAGACCTGGGAGCATCTCTGAGCTGCCAGACTTAGGTGTGGTTCCAGGCTGCATGTAGGGGCAAAAATGAGCTGTGCATCACTCTCCAGGTCCTCTGTCCATGCCTGCACTTTCTACTGAACAAAAGAAATGTGGGTGCATGAATATTAAAAGCTGTAACATATCCTGGTCAGCTACTCTTAACTGGAAGAGAGGGGATCAAATCCTTGCAGCATGCTGCAGCCTTGCTCACTGCTTGCGTTAGAGGTCACCAGAAGACTTTGATCTGTCCCTGTTTCATGGGCAGATGATCACTGGCAGTTCATCTCTCCTTGCTTTGATTTCCACACCTGTAAAGAACAGACAAGTTTTTTCCTTTTAAAAATACTTTAAGATCTCCCTCCAAAAAATGCGAAATAGTAAGTAGGAGTTACTCTAAAGTAGTTTCTATTTCTGATTGGCTTTGCCTGGGTTAGTTCTGAGCTGTCAGTCCGTTCCCTGGGAGATGATCTTTTTCACACTTCATAATATTGCTGCAGGAAAAGTGCTTTATGCTGTACAACATTATTATTGGCTTGGAAATAACCAGCACAAAATGATTTCTTTAGGTTTTCTAGCAGGAATCCCCGTTATTCTCTTCTGCTGCATTACACAAATATGCAACATGATGCTCCCCAGTGATGGGAGACAACAGCTTTATAAATAAATGCAAATGATAAACACAGGACATTCTGTAGGACTAAAAACTGCCCGTAGAAGTATTGGTGAGAAAGGATGGCTTTATTTTCACACGTGTGTGAGTGTGTTGCTGGAATTTTTTAAATATCGAAGGAAAAAGGGGAATAATTTGTAGAGCTTGTTAGCTCCAGAAGTCATGTGTGAAAACCTGGCTTTGAGTTTTAAAGCCTGCAGTTTTGGGGGACTTTTTTTTTTTTTTTTTTTATGGGCTAAGGAAAATATTTCCTTTTCTTGGCAGTTAAAGCTTTTCACTGTTCTTTGGTTATGTCGCCGTGCTGAGCTACAGAGCCCGGTGTGCAGTCAATTATACACTCATGCTGCTTTCAGATTCACTTACCTAGAGATGATGACTGTCTGTGAGCAAAATCCATCAGAGAGTTATTATCTCCAAAGCAAAAGCCTGAAATGTTCAGGCATCTAATCTGCCCCTGAAAATCAGTACCTGTTCTCGGAAACACAAGACCTCAAACGACTTTATTATTTTGGATGCTTGAAGGCTGGAAACACTTTTGAAATCTTGCCTGTAGCTTAACAATTCAGGGTTGTCTCAGGTCCCTTGGCCAGTGTGAGGGGCACAATGTGTTGCCTGTGGCACAGAAGGTCATCTGGGTCATGTTATAATTACATGAACCTCTTCATTGTGCACCGTGATACCCACAGTAATGCTTGATAATGGTTTGGGTAGCATGCTAATTGGCTGGATGAAATGAGGGTTTTAAGCAGTGAATCTTTAGCTATCCCAGTATTCATGATATGCACTAAGAAGCAAATGTGCTTCTTGGTACTTCTAGACCTGTGATTCTACCCACAATTTTCAGTCTGATATTGGACTTCCTTTTTCACTTACAGAGTATCCACACTTAGGTTACTTCTCTGGGGATATTTTCCCTCCTTGCCTCCAGCATTTGCTACTTCATGTCATATTTTAAAATCAGTTAAACCTTGTGGTGGTGGTCCATGTTGCAGGGCTAAATAGGCAGCATGGCCACTCTTACAGCATCATGGCAATACTTCAGTATTCCAAGGGTGATTCTCTCTGGGATTAGAGCCTGAAGAGGCATAATAAATGCAAAGCTCCAGATGAACTAATCAGTTTATCTAACTGGGGTCATACTGCAGTACTTTTTCATCATAGTCAATCAGCTTAAAGCTATTTACTTGCCACAGTTCTTAAGTCTTACAAGTGTCTTGGAAGTTGGGTTATTGAGTTCAGCAGCCATACAAGAAACTTGTCTGAAAGTTGGCTTAAAGTTTGAGTTATTCACCCAGGCTCCAGCTATTGCCGTTTGAGAGAGACAGAGAGGGCAACCTGGAGTTATTTAGGGTGAGACTGTTAAACTGAGCTAAGATGAGATGAATCCCATTTTACGGAGAAAGGTCAATAGAACATCTTCACTTGGCTCCACACTCCACAGGCCAGAACATACTTGCCAGTACCTTTCAATAACTTTACACTGAGCAGAAGGAGTTTCTCTCCCATGTGGCAGGAGGATCACTGGAGGGACTGAGCTTTGTGTGTTCTGTATTCCTGAGAAGTTGGGGGATTTTGCAAAGTAAAATTATGGGTGACACAAGAAGTAGATCATGCCCATTTTTTCAGAAGAATCCAAACAGCTGTCAGTAAATCTCTCAAGTTTAACCTTAGCGAAGAATCTCTTTTGACCACTCCCCAGATAAATCAAATTTCTCTTGACATAGTTGCCAAACACAAGACTTGCAAACTTGACTGCTTCTCTTCAGATGGCCACCTTCCAGAATAGCTGCTGCTTCATGACAGTTTACAAAATGGCTGGGACAAAGTTTGTGCAGAAATACTGTTTCACTTCTGTGCCTGATCCTGTTGTGGTGTAACCTATTAAGGCCAGAACATCTTAACCTGAGAATATTAGAGAAGATCCTACAAATTAGCAAGATTTGCTGCACAGATAAGTTTTTTAAGTGACTGATACATTAATGTCTTAATGAAATGAAGGCTTAATCATTTATCTTCATCCTTTAAAATTAATTGTCATTTTGGGGCACCTTCCTGTGGTCACCTTAGTGAAAGGAGTATTCCTTCCTCCTGCATCATCTTTGCACCAGTAGAAAGCACTGTGTAAGTCCAGTATTGTGGAATTAATGGTACAGGAAAGCCAAAATCATTCAGTCTAAATCTGTACCACTTTCCATCAGCTCAGGATTTCTTGCTGCTGGGTTGCTCATGCCAACCTTCCTGTCCCCTTCCATCCCCTAATGCCCTTTGAAGCACTCTTTGAAATGTGGCAGTTGGTATGGCAAGGAGAGCTCCGACAGTCCATCCATACAGGGCTCCCAAACACCTCCTGGGACTCTGTGACAATCCTTTTAGAAATCAGGAAGAGATGGCACAAAACAGGGACATCTGGCAAGTTCAACAGAATAGATCAACTGCACATTCCCTTGTTGGTGAACTTGGCCAGCAAACTATTTCAGCAGATGTTTGTCCTTAGGCATTGAATGCTTTCTGGATGCATCTTTCCTCTCCCTCTCAGGAGCAAATGCCAGCACAATGGAAATTCACATAAGCTCACTGACCAGCATAAGGAAATGTTGACCTGATGATGAGCTCCAGCATGTAAACTGTGTTCCTTGAAGGAACAGAGGTAAATACCTTCTCCAGGGAGTTATAATGAAGAAATTCAGGGCATAAGGAGCACTGTGTAGTGTTTGTTTGTGGTTGTTAGGTACAGTCTCTTTTAATTTTGGAATAATTTCATCTTTCCAGACATCTTTGATTTGAGTGCTATATTGACTCTCCTCAGTATACTTTCAAGCAGGTATATTAAAAATGCAAGAGGAGCTGCATTTTAACAGGGGGGGGGTGGGAGAAAAGAAAGAAAATAATTATTGTTATATATTGGAGCATATTAATGAATACATTAATAATTGATCCACTGTTATGTTTTCCCCTAATAGTCATCAAAATCTGTATAAACCTGCACTACAATACGTAACATCTCATTACAATGTTTGCTCAAAAAATCAATGCATATCTAAGTTATTTGTGTCAAAACTCATTTATTTCCACAATAACATGGACTGTCAAACCTTGACATCCTGTTAATAACATCCAGTGCATTTGCATATTATTCAAATATTTCCTTTTATGAAATGGGGGACTTTTACTTACACCGTCCTACTTGCAGTGCTTCATATATTTGCACATTAGCTCAATTCTCACAGTTATAGAAGGGTTACCTGTGGCAACTAATTATACTGCACTTTATGCATATTAATGAGCCTTGTGAGCAGCCATCCTCTGTTCTATGGTGAGATGAGGGGGAAAAAAAATAACAGTGTAAGTGGGAGACCTATTGCAGGCAAAATGCAGGCGAGTGGAAGACAGATATTTTATAATGTTTTCTCTTTGATGCCCACAGCCTTTTAGAACAGACTAAGCTGAGTGGGAAAAATACCTCACAGGAGTCCCAGCAGCTTTGAGGTCAGATGTGAACAATATTACCTTTTCTTTTTTTCCTTCCTTTCTTGTTTTGTTTTGGGGTTGTTTTTTTTTTATTTTTATTTTTTTTTATTTTTCATCTTTGCCTCTTCTGCCACTACCTTTAGCTTCTGGATCCTGTCTTTGCAAGGTGCTGAGGGCTGCCCTCAACCCCAGTTGAGATCAGCACCTCACAAGATCAGGCTTTTAATGCATCACCTAAAGCCACCATCTGCCCTCTGATGGAGTCATCTTGAAAAAGGCCTTTTCACCTGCCTAGATGAGAGTGATGTATTTTGTTTTGAGGGAGCATTTGGGCAGCATGTGCAAGCAGGAACAGAGACCCAACTGTTGGCTGTTCAAGTGATACCCCTGACCAGGTGTCACAGGGACAGTGGGAAGAGCCCAGCCATGAGAAGGGGAGGAGTTGGCATCCCCACTGCAATACAGAGCAGGACCACATTCTGGGCATGCAAATACAGGCACAATGATAAAGCTTTCTTCCCCACTGTACTACAAGCAATCTGTCACCTCAGAGGTGACAAAGGGCAAAAACCATTGGAGAGGTTTAGCAGAGTGTTCCTGGAGGGCAGGTAGTGCCAAAGGCTGAGCTCTGCTTCCTTGCCAGGGCTTTTCTTGAGATTGTATCCACCTACTTGAAAAGAAAAAAAAAGAGAAAAGCTCCCGTGTCAACACAATGGAAGACAGAAAAGGAAGATTTGATTTTATGCAACAGCAGATGTCTCCTAAGCAGCAACCACAGTGTCAGATAGGAAAACTAATCATATTTCAGTAGCTTGTTCAGATCTCTGATTGAAATTCAGTGATACCATTCCTGGATCCTAAAATGCAGCAGTCATCAGAAACAGAAAAGAATGTATCATAATTAATGCAATTAAAAGAGCCCTTTTATTTTTATTTTTTTTTTATTTTTTTTTTCTGGGTAAACTACAGTGACCTTTCCAGAGATTAAAACCACTCTCCTCAGGACTAAAATCTGACTTGGTGTGGGAGTAAGAAATCCCAACTCCTTACAGCCATCTCCAGGATGGGAGTACATGGGGTCTTGCATACAGGGGAAAATAAATAGATTTGGTTGCTTACTCCTTTCAAAAAAGGGAGAAGGCAGATGGAGCTGTGAATCCAGGCTCCCTTATTTTCTGCTGCAGGCAGCTTTGTCAGTGATGGGTTATTTAGTTAGGACTGGCAGTCAGCACCCTGATTGACCCTTTCTAGGACAAGCCAAATCTCCAGATTCTGAATTTTTTCATAGTCCCTGGGCTGCCTACCATGCAAATCAGCTTGAATTTGCTGAGTAAATCTTGTCTAAAAGCAGAGCAGGAGCTATAGTTTGAGTGTCAACAGAGTGCTTTAGTCAGTGCAGTGCTGGAGAGGTTCAGAACTGGATGGTGCTGGGTAGCCCTGGAGCAATTCCCTTGCCATCAGCAGGCCCAGGTGGGGAGCTGACTCAAGACACACAGGTTGAAGAGTGAAATCAGGCAGTACCATTTCATGCTGGTTGTGATTTCAGGTCCAAACATCACTGAGTTGTCCCAGGGAGTGCTTTCAGTGAGGGTTTATTTGGCTTTCGATATGAACTATTTTTGATCAAAAACCAGAATGAAAATTATTTAAGTGATAGGCATTAAAAACAAACATAAAGCAGACAAATAGAATGTAGGAGAATATTTTTGTAGCAAAACAGCAATACTGATTTTGAGATGGAGGACTTGGGGAGAGAATCCAACAACAAAGTGAATGTCTGATCCTCCTTTCACTGTTTATATCATCTGGAATGGCAATGCCCACTTCACTTAAAACAAGACTTTATTTCTTTTCACTTCAGAATGGCACTTGAAGAGTTTTGTGGGCTGCATAAGGTTTAATTCAGCATTTTGGGTAGGTGAAAAGCTCCATTTACTTGTGAGATCTTTGCTCTTGTGCACTTCTTCAGGGTCATTATCTTGTGCTGTATCCCATATTGACTCTGAAAAAAGAAGAGGCATATGACTGAAAGGGTATTAAGAGCTAAAATAATTTTATTCTGGAGGTTCTGAACTCTGAGTTGCTACTATTAGGTGTTAAAAAAATACTCTGGTGCTTCCCTAGAAAACCTGACAACCTGCTGTCTTATTAACATAACTCTAACACTTCTGAGATCCAACACAGCAGATTGATCATGTTCATGTCTCAGCCACAGTACTGATGATGATGCACCAGTAAATATATCAATGCATCACAGGCTTTGAGTGCAGGAGTCTTTCTGTGACATTTTCTGAATGAGATATGAAAATGAGAGTGGTTTCTGTGTCTACTCTACTCAAGTAGCTAAGTCGAGAAGGCTGCACTGTTAGGCAGAAGTGCACCTGGCAGCAGTGATTAACTGTGTGGTCTTGGTAGTCTCTCTATTGTAGAGATGTCACTCAGACAAGCAATGAAATAGCTTGATCTGCGCATTCCCAGAATAAGAAAGTCAATTTACAAAGGCTGTTTTCTTCCTGAAGGAACAGTAAGTGAATCATGTCTAAGCTGAAAGACTGGCCTCACTAGTTCTGTCCTGTTCCTGGTGGAGGAGAGCATGATAGGCCAGGAAAGGAGGTGGATAATTATTGCCTTGAGGCAGGTTAATTAGTGCAGGTAAGGAGCATGGCTACAATGGCTGTGATCACGATTCACTTCCTTCCTTTCAAAGATTTTCTATGTGACTAGAGAAATCATGTTGGTTTTTTTTCAACCCACACATAAAATGGGACTAATAGTGCTTTCTTCTGTCCTTAATCTGGCTGCCCATGTCATGTCTAGTACAAGACAGTTCTGGGCTCTGTTTATCTCCATGTGCTAAAACAATAAACCAAAAAGGTGCAGTAATAATAGTGGTTTGGGGCATCATCCACAGCTTATTGCAAAAAGATAACCCAGGATGAACATTTCAGTTGACCAAGGCTTGACTTCAAATTTTGAAGTCCAAAGGGACTTTGTAACTGGGCTTCAGACAAGGAGGAGAGTGGCAGGCAGTCCTGGATTAGGGATTCCATTTCATTTTTTCCTGGTGGCAATTGACCTATTGCACAAATGCCATCTATTCCTTGGATACTGCTGCTTAGTGAACTAATGATGGTTATTCCATGTAGCTTAATTTAAGCCATGTAAATTCCAAATTCATAAAGCCAGTTTTCTAGGGTCATGATATAACCAAAGTTATAGCCTCCTCTTTGGCACCTAAAGGTTCTTCTGGTTTGTCTTCAGGAAGAGCTTTTTGGGAGACCTTTGCATCTGTGCTACCAGGTGTGGATTCTTCCAGAGTTTTTGCATTGATGGGCAGCTGCATTAGACCCCATAGCAAATTCTTTGGGCAGATTCTCCCAAAGAGGCAGTTGATGTAGTAACCAGGTATCCTCACTGCTGCAGGGGGCAGAGCACATATAAGACTGAAACATCTTTTAGTTTTGAGATGGTTTTGATACAGAAGCTGATATCACTCAGTGTCAGTGAGAAAGGGAATAAACTCCCTGTTCTTGCTGAGAACCCTGGTAGCCAAGGCAAGATATACAGACTAGAGGGGTCTGTATTCTGTTTGAGGAGTCTGTTCTGATACAACAAACCCTGTCCTCGCAGGAGTTCCCTCTCTGGTTATGTCTGTGCTGCCAGGAAGTGCTGGTGCTGCAGACTTCATTGCATCCTTGGCTTTTAGGGCAACTGAGAACTTCTGCAAGCAGCACCCCTGCAACGCTGCCACTTATGGGATTTTATTGCCCTTGGCAGCAGTTTTTTCCTAATGTAAAAGTGAGCTACTGTATCTTACAGGAAAGGACCTAAACAATGATGTATTCAGGCTGATGGGACTGGATTAACCCATTAATAAATAGGAGGTGAAGAGAGCAATCTTGTTGAACGTAATGTATGCTAATGATGTGACCTGGCTAATGGAGCCCTTTTCTATATTCTGTCATTGCACACATCAATTATGCAGCCTCAATTATCATCCTGTTTTTGTATCGTGTGGCTGAGAAATGAGAGACTTAATAGAGATGTTTCACCCAGTAAAATGCCTGATTAGGTTATGAAAGCAGGAACTCAAGGAAGAGGAGAAAAAAAACCCCAACAACTTTGTTACATTATATCCTGATTTAATTAGCCAAAAGATATTATTCTCCTTAAAGGCCTTTGAAGTTGTAGAAATATTGCTGTAGGCTCAGCACCAGAGATGAGTAACTGTCTTAATACCTATAGCAAATACACTGACATGGCACTTACAGCCAGATCTTAGCTAAACATTGCAAATTAGGCCAAGATCCTTGTTTACTCCTTGTGGTTAAGGTTCCTGATTAAGGGGAAAAGGAGGAGAGGGACTTTGGAGAGTCAGAGCTGCAGTTACATCTGGGAGGAAAATAACAGCAAGTTGATGATATGAGTGACACCTTGGTGTGTGTGGTAGTTTGCAGGCTATGTGGTGGCTGATAGTCTTCAGAAAAGCATAAGCCCATCTTTGATGGATGGTCCTCTCCCTCTTCTGACATGGGGACACATCAGTTTCACTGAAATTTGTCAGGCTGACTTCCTGTTGCCTCAGGATGCTTGCAGGTATTTCTTGTCTTTCTGTCATGGGTGCAAATATAATCAGATAATCAGCTTTCCAGGATGGGATCCTGGAGACAACCCAATATGTGACAAGAACTTATAAGACAGGAGAAAATGGGGAAAAACACCACATTTTTGCATTAGGTGAGCCATTCCCATTGGGGGAACTGTGAGCCTGGGCTTGGTCTGGCTAGACAAAGCCTGTAGCTTTTGACAAGGTGGGCAAAAATGTAGTGGAGAAATAAAGAAGTGGGATGAAGATGGCCTGTGTTAAGCCATCTCTGCAGTCCTTTAGACAGATCCAGACTCCATTGCCTTCAGCAACGTGGTGAATGTCTATTCCTTTCAGACCTCGTCTGAAGACAACTCTGAGTTTTCTGTCACAATGGCAGGAGCATAACTATGAACTCTGTATTTTCTTTTGGTTTAGAAATAACAAGCCAGCTAGATCCCTGGCTGAAATCATAGGTCTGACTTCAACCATTTTTGAACGAATCATAGTGCCACAGAAAGCTGTAAAGCAATGGGGAATCTGGTCCTTGGCATGTGCCAAAGTTGTTAGTTTTTTCCTGTCCTCAGAGTCTCTTCTGCTATGATAAGGGATGATATCATGTTCACTGAGGACATGACTGGAATGTCAAAACATCCAGAGTGCTATATTTATTTTCCCATTCTTGACCAGTCTATCTTCTGGTTTCAGAAAAAACAAAACTGGGAGAGTCAGGGAGAAATAAACACCTGGGCCAACTGTTCCAGCTGCAGCTCTTGGGTTTGAGTGCCTCTGATTTTTGGGTGTCTGTCCAGAGAAGTGCATTTATGGCCTGACTCCAAAGAGCTGAGTTTGCAGCTGAAGCTCCTTTTAACTGCAGATGTCTGTCACTTCTAAAAATGGTTGATATTGACCTAAGCTTTTCAACGCCTCCCTCTGCAGCAGCCAAATAAAATAGCATTAAAACTGTGATTTGCTAACTTAGAGCAGGCTGCTGTCACAAGCTGTACTTGATCACTGGTGCTATCAGGCTGTGTAATTCAGCGTTAAGTGTCCTTATCATCTGCTTTGTGGGCAGTTAAAACATCTTCAATACCCTGTTCAGAGCAGCCCAGTGGTATGCATCTGCAATCTGATGTGCAGAAGAAGTAGCACCAAAGAGCAGAAGTTGTGTGTATTGGGTGCCTAAGATTGGTCAAGTCACTTGCTCTCTGCCTAAGGAATGTTTTTTAAAGAATAGGGGCTACTGCAAAATGAATGTACCTCGAACCAGACCCAGTGAGCTAATTTTATGAGAAGAGACCTGTCAGAAACTTTTAAGATGCTATAAGAATTCTAAATTTGAAAGCAAACTTGAAAAAGATCAAAGTTTTTCGCATTTAGAAAGCTTTTGTTTGAAGCAGTAAGGTGGGTTGATTCTTGCACAGAGTTTTGAATGTTGACCTTTAAGCCCCACCATTTTCTATTTCATTTCTACATCTCCCTTTCTTGCACACACAAACTCCTCACAAGCTTTACTGCAAACTTCACTTTTAGTTTGTGTGCCTTTGTGGACAGGAGTGGGGTCGTGCTTTTGAAGTGTTGTGCTTCATTACTGCTTTGTGTACTTTTAACTTCAACACACTATCCAGCTTGTCATTGCTTGATCCTCCATGCATCTCAAATGCAACACCAACTGCCAGGCTGCTTGTGCTTCCTGACCTTCTTTTAATTTCTATACAGTGTCCAGATGATCTATCACAGCTTTGAAAATTCAACTGCAGGGTAGAGATTTATTTTTTTTTTTCCACAGAATTGATCCTGCTCTTTTCCTCAGACACCATCAGATACAGGAATACTTGTGACAAATAACCAAGAGACAGATCACTACATTAGAAATCTTTTGCTCTGTGCTGTGCTAGCTCTGTGTAATTTGGATGGATCCCCAGCTACTTGTCTTTCACCTTTGGGGTAATTATTTGCTTGTGAGTGACTTGATCCCATTTTGACCTGCAGAACTTCTGATTAGGAAAGCGTTGCCTTCGGGCTTCGATCCCCAAAGCCTGATACTCCTTTTTAGCTCCATCTCATTGCATTTTTTGGAAAAGCTGTATGAAATGAGAAGCTCATTTAGGGTCATCAGCTGGAAGACTTTATCCAATGGCCTTCAAGCACTTCCACAAGGGTTTTCATATCATCCCTGTTATACTTATCTTGTTTACATTGTTTTAATTTCTATATCCTTTTCATCTAGCTACTGAGAACAGTGTTTTACAATTAATGGTGTCTTTAGCCTCAAAGATTGTGAGTTAGAGAAAACTTCATTATGCCCAGGGCAGAGGTTGGGTGAATTGAGTAGCAGAGAAAGGAAAGCATCTGCTAATGGTTCTGCAGCCTAACTTGCACCTTGGTCTCTCCTTGTGTGACTCAGTGATTAATAAAATCAGGACTAATATGGCTTCCATCACTTCTTTGATATGGTGTTTTGCTGTGTAATATCATTACTGTTTGTTTAACTAAGAAGGAAGTTTTTTTGTGCCTCTTGGCTGGGAGAGTTTGAGTTTTACAGAACTTTGGACAATTCTTCTGACAAAAATCTACACAATATATAGGAGGGAAATTAAAATGCTGGGGTATTTAAAAGATTAAGACTGAAATTCAGAAGAGCTGCAGTTCAGGTGCTGTGTGTTCCCATTCCCTGTGGGGATTCATCTTCCCATGACACACTGCCCATCACATCATGGATAGATGGCTCTGATGATGGATGGTGGGAGTTGGAATCTGGAATCAGAAAACCTGGCAGATGGAAAAGGGAGAGAGCACAAGAGCTGCTCACTGCATCCTTACTCTGAGGTATCTTCTTGCCCAGACAGCAGGTCCTTACCAGGAGAAATGTTGTTCAGTTAAAACTGTGTTCCAAGTTCAGTTGGAACTTTACTCTTTGCTTTCATTTGCAGTTTCTTCTAATGTTTTGCCCATTGGGTCTCTGTTTAATGAAAAATGCCCCCTAATTCAGAGGTGACCATTAAAAATGTGTGTTAACCAGGGAACAGCATTTACAGGCAGTGCTGCAGCATCCAGACTGCCTCGAGTGTAACCATTAATGGTTCACAACAGCAGTCACTGTGTCAGGATAGGACATTTACAATTCAGCCCATGCACTTCCCATTCCAGAGAGTTTTGTGGTTTCCACAAGAAGGGTTATTGATAGTTTATACAAATGTTTTCTGACAGACCCTTTCACACATTCCTCCTAGGTGGTACAGCACACTGCTTGCTTTTTATCACTGTTGGTTGGATGTTACCCAAGGCGGCTGTTCTGCCCTGGTTCATCACAAAATGATCCGTAAAGCAAATGGGGATATCTAAATGTACCAGGCTGTTCACAGATCTCACAGCAATTATTTCAGAGTGTTGGATGTAGAAATGTTTGCCTGATGTGGAAAGCAAGTTGGAAATTGTCTGGAATCGTTTCCCTGCAAGCAGTGGCTGGTCTTGATCCACTCTAACTTGTTGAAGGAGAAGGATGGTCTTGGCAAACCATCCAAGCACTATGAAGAAGGCACATTTGGAGCTGCAAGTGCAGCCCATCATGGATGGTCCAGGTTGGAAGTTGGACTCTGGGTATGTCTTCTTCAGCCCTTCCTCTTACCTAGTGGAATTATTCCAATGACCAGCCAGCTCCCTTCCTGGGATAGCCAAGAAATTCTTATATCACATGGGACCTATGGATTGTCACCTGGGAACAGGAGATTAGGACGGTGAATGCCAAAGCAGATGGATATATGTACCTACAACATGTGATCAGGTGTATATTTTGTGTATATTTGTGTCTCTGGATGTTTGTTCTGGTGCATCTGTTGCAGGTAGAGATGATTATTGCTGATTGTCACACAGGAGGAATATGGGTGATGTGTCTGCTCTTTTGCTGTGTACCTGTCTGTACAGTGACTGCACTCTCTTTGTGTCTGTATATAAAAGCTGGGGGAGCTGCTTGAAATACAGACCTATGCTTTAATGTGAAACATTATTAGATCATTCCTTTGCTGAATTGGTTGATCTGATTAGAGGTGGCTTTTAAAAAAAAAAACAAACCAAAAAACCAAAACAAAACCAGTGAAGCGAACAGGTGGCCAACATAAATACACAGCTGTGCATTATTGCTGATTTTATTGCTGTTTTATAATGTTGTCCATGGTTGTTTTACAACAATTTTCTCTATTCGTGACATTGCTGTAAATCTCATTGTAAAATGGCCCTAATGTGCAATGAATGCCATGAAGCAAAATGGAGAAACTTAGAGAAACACTCTGCTGTTATGAAAAGAGAGACAGGGAGAGATGCAACTCGGGAAACAGCAGAAAGCCAAGGGGAAAAAAATGAGAGAACCGAGAGGCTTGTTACATAAGGAGGGTAAATCTCCACACGCGATGCCATAAAAGCATCCCAGGATAAAGCAATAGCTCCTTTGGCCCACTAGGTGGAGATGGAAAGAAGCATTTTCTACACCACGATATTCCTGGTAGCTGCCTCCTATGTGCTCTGCTTCTATATTGAATGGCTTTTACTTACAGTATCTTAAGCCTGTCCTTAAAGCAATTACAGTATCTCTCCAGAGTCACATTTGGCATGTGCAGGCTCTGTCTTGGCTTTTAGCACCAGCTAATTTGCTTGGCCTGATTTTGTATATGTTCCCATTTATATTCACAGTCAGTATCTATTGTAGTTACAGGCTTTTTCATATAAAAGTCACCTAATTCTTTTCTTAATTTTATGGAGAATTAATACAGCTTCTTCTATGTCAGCAGGATGAAGCTAGAGAATTAAAAATGGGTTTTTTTGTGAAAATCAATATCTCAGTGGTTTTACCCATCTGTGCACACATCTCTAGTTCCTACAAAGACTTTTGGGGTCAAGCCCTCTGGCTACCAAGGACTGAAGTACTGAATTCCCTCTCCTTTGAGAAACCCAGCACCAGTGCTTGCTCCCAAGTCCAAAGCTGATCTTGGCAATGTCCTGTCATGAAAAATGTCAAACTCTCTGACATATTTTTGGTGTTGCATTCACCTCCTTTTTCTGAAAGCTGATTTTATCACATAATTAAGCCAAAATTTACAAATGCTTTCAACCCAGAAATACTGAGATTGGGGGGGGAGGAAAGGAGCAACCCAGGAACTCCTGGTGTATGGTGGCTTTAAGAGAAAAGGTAGCAGGGATGTTCTGCAGCAGGGATGCCCTGGCTGTGCTGCACACCCCACAGCTGTGTTCCCTCACTGCAGTCACATCTGGAGTGCTCCCAGCTTCTGTGTGCACCAGCTCTGCCTGCTTTTCCAGCCACTCAGCTTCCACATGGAACCTGGGAGCCCAGCTTAGCTAGCAGAGCCTGAAGAAAACAGGAATCGGGATGCTGTTAGCCCTCTTGGAACCCATGCCCACAGACCCAATGGGATGTGTTGGAAGCTTACAGAACATTTCTGACAAAATGTTTTGAATTCAGAAAAAAAAAAAACCCAACAAACATTTTCCACTGAAATGGTGTGTTCCCTAAAAAATTCTGATCAGTTCTGCATTGATTGCTTTGGACTGTAGGGAACAATTCAGTGAACACCAGAAAGTCATGGAGCATCTTCTGTGTTGGGAGCTGAATGTCCTTGTAGTGCTTGGCAGCTGGAACAGCTCCTTTATAGCATTTGGAGTTGTTCTTGCAGAGGAACCTTCCCAAACACAAACTTCGGCCTCCATACAAGCTTGTGGGTGATTTTTAGGAGGTGATGATATGCAGGATATCAGAGTCAGTTCTGTAAAGGTCTGCTGCAGACTGGAACCACATGAACTCCACAAAGAAGAGAAAGTGGTGCAAAGTGTCATTCCTCTAGCAGGGGCCACAGTTTACTGGGGGTGAGGGATTTGTCCTGCCCATGGCTGGGAAACTTTCATTAGAAGAAAACAAGGAATGGGTCTTGATTAGGTGGAGTTGCTGTAGGCTTGAAATGATGCTGAGCTGCAGTGACAGGCAGGTACCATTCTGGAGTGACAAGCACTTCATGGGGCTGAGCCATGCTGTCTCATAGACCTCGGCTACAGGCAATTGCCCTGCTTGCTAGTCCTTAAAACTGCCTTGGGAGGCTTCCTGCAGTTAGCAATCTGCTTTAATCCCTAGAGAGATTATTTATTCTCATACCTCAGCTCTTAGGGCTGTGCCTGGCCTTCGTTTCAGAGCTGCCCAAGTGCTGGCAGTAACAGCTGCCTTGGTGGAGGTGAGATTTCAGCTGTGCCAGGAGAGGCTTGCAAGGAAGTTTATGTTATACTTAGTCATGCTGCTTGGTTCCAGCAATGTGATTTGTCCCACAAGACCACAAATGCAAAAATCACTCACAAATGTATAAAAGCCCCCAAATCACTGAGCACCAGGCAGAAACACACTTTTACACACCACTGATTGCTCCTAGGGTCTCTCTGGCATTGAAAACCCACCATTTGTTGGCCTTCTGTAACCAAATACACAAACTATGTCTCTCAGGTGGCAGGAGGAGTTTGTTTCCAACTCTAAATGCTGTCACCAAGAGTGTGTTAAAACAGTAGGAAATAAGTATTTGTTTAAAGAGGGATTACACTTTTCAACTCAGAAATGTGTAAGGTTTTTCAAACTGATTGCAACTCTCTTTCTCTGGAGAGGATGAATGTGTCTGGCTCTAAACTGAAGTGGAAGGAAATTGGACTAAGGGGTTTTTTGATGATATTTGAGGCATGTCTTTAGAAAACCCTCAGATAGGCAGTAAATATGTCATGGTAAAGGATGGTCAGGGCTCTCTGGCTTTGCAAAATCCCACATGCCATCCCAGGGAGTCTGCACACCAGCTGGTGTTTTTGCAGGAGGTGTGGTTGCTTGTAACAATGGGAATTAAGTTTTTATAACAGGTGCAGGGTTGCAAAAGGTGGATTGCTCATCTTGCTTTATGCATGTGAATATCTGTATACTGAGTATGAATCTGAACTTTCTGGTATTTGGTGCTCCAAACACCTGTTAACTAATTTTTTTTTGCCTTTTATTTCTCTAGTACAGATGACTGGGCAATGTGAGTATTCTTGCTCCCATGGTGAAGTTGTACTCCCAGTTCCTAGCACAACGAGCAGTGAGGGAAGAGTGGAGAATGTATGATCATACAGGATTAGGATGAGTTGCTGTGTGTTGAGAGCAGACCAGGAAATTTCTCCTGTGGTTAAATGAGTGGAAATAATCTAATAGGAGGAGTTTGGGGTGGCTGGTGTCATGTGCTGGAAGAAGTGAAAAGATGGAAAATTTCTGAGACTGGTGAATGTCTGAAATGTTTGAGAGCATGGAAGGGATGGCAATAACCTCTCCTTGGTGATGAGATGGGAGTCACTTTTGGTGGCATGGCACCCCTGTGTGTCACACCAGCACGAGGGAGGCCTTATACAGAGCAGCTAACCTGTGCCTCTGGGAAAGTGAAGGCATTTGAAAGGGAAAACCACTCAGGAAGTGGCACGAAGAAATTGCAGCTTGGTCCCCTTCATGTGTGGTGACATCTTTCTGTGCCAGGGGGGACGGGACACCCACAGCACTGGGCATCTTTAACACCCCCGGGTGCGTTAGGGACACGGGTAACGTGTTTATTGAAGGATCTGTCTTTTGCATGTTGTACACCCATGTATCTATTTCAGGCTAGAGCAGCTTCATTTAAACTGCCTGGAAAGATTAAATTATATTATTCTCTTAACATGACAAGAGGGTGACAGGCTCTGGTTTCACTGCACAATGGTGGACAGCCAAGCGGAACTTGGAACGTGTACCTGCTCCCTCCCGGGGAGGAGAGCATCGATTGAAGAGCTGTGCAGAGCATTGGGAGGATGAGAAAGCGTGGATTAATTTCAACAATCTGATGTAAAACACGATCATCCCCTTCTTGAGCTAAATCACAAAGGGGGGGGTGGGTGTTCTGGGCCTGTCAGGTGTCACAGCACAGGCAGAGCAGGGGACTCCGCAGCACCAAGGGGGATGGAAGACCAGTGGAGGAAAACCTTTAAGTTTTTTTCATCTTCCTTTTGTTCTCAGCTTCTGACCTCATAATAAATAATTGTAACTTTGCACAGGTGGAACGAAATAATCCATCCTGTTTTCCAGATGGGAGAAAGAACAGTCTCTTGCTTGGGTACTGTCCAAGAGTCTTAACAGAATTTTGCTTTCTAGATCTTCTCTCTGCCCTTTGGCAGAGCTGCATAGTCTGGCATGAAAGATCTCTGTGTCTCCTTTTCTTGTTTGTAAGACATGACTCCCTTACCTTACAGGAATGTTGTGACAATTCATATGTTAAAGATTGTGAGATGCTCACATCTGGGGGTAATTCATAGAGGTGGTAACTTAACACAAAGAAAAACTGCTTTGCACAGTGCGTTAGAAGAGATGAGCCAGACATGTTTGTTTAAAAGACAGTTAGATGGACATTCAGTGGCTGGTAGCATAAACATCAAAGCTCTGGTGGAAATATATATTTGACTTGCAAATCTGTCTGTTCTCAGTTTTGGCAGGATCTTTAAACCCTTCAAGCTTTTCTCTAATAACATGGTAAAGTGTCTCCAATGCAAGTTTTCACATGTGCTGCAGAAATATTTATTGTACCAGGAAGAAACTGTGAAGCTGTGCTGATGGCTTGAGCTCCTGAGGAGATCCATGCAGTGGGAAGACCAGGCACAAAGTTAGCTCTGCCAGTAAACCCTGCAGGTTCTCACAGCTAATATCAGAGGTTCCACAGGTCTTCTTATACCCCTGTCATTCACTGCTTACGGTTCCTTATGGTGCAGGAATGCCAATTGGTGGCTTCTGCACAGGGACTTTGATGCTAGAAGATGCTCCTGCTGAGCACTGAAGGGAGCTGATTGCTCTGAGGTGCTTTCTCAGATGTTTGATTTGCTCTCAGGAGGGACAGGGCAGTTTTCAGGGGGGGAAATAGGATTGCTTCTTCTTTCACACCCAGCTTTTAAGAGCTTCTTATGAACACCAGACCTCTGTAAGCTTTCTCCCACATTCTGATCTGACCATTATTGTGCACAAGAATCCAGAGCTTGGAGTGTGAAGCGTTTTGGAATAAAGAGACTTCATTTTGTAATTCCTTACGTGGGGTCACACGATGACATCAGGGGAATTCTACTTCAATACTGACATCCCAAGACTGTTCAGCAACTATTGGCTTGGCTAAGGAGTACATGTGAAAGCCAGTTTGTTTCAGAAGGTGGAATTTCTAAATACTCATATGATACACACAGCTTACACACAGCATTAGTTACTCTCAGCTCCCAGATTCATGCGTGCACCGTGCTAGGGGCAGCGAGCCCGTTCTGTGCAACAAATGCTGCTCTCTGACAATGCTGACTGGTGCTCTAGGTAAGAGACTGGTAATTTATCACAAAGGCTTGAAAAGTTTAACAATACATCAGGTAGATTTAGTCTCACTTTGACCTTAATGTTCCCTCATTCTCTTATGTTCTAGAAGTGATCCTTCGGTGAGGTCCGGAGGCTGCAAAGCTGTCTTAGAGGTGTAATGGGACTCACTCGTGGCTATCATCAGATCTCAAATTGTTCCTTTGAATATTGTCTGCAGCCTTTAAGATGCAGACTGCAAGACTTTAAAGCTGCCAAAGGGTTTTTCTTGGGAGAGGAAAATCTTCCTCTTGATATTCAGCAGTTTCTTTATGGGGTTGTTTGGTCTCTAGACATGAGAAAATCCTGGCAATTTTGATCATTTGAAGTGAATGAGTAATGCGTGGTGCTCAGTACAGTGTGTCACTCTTCAAATCACTGATTATGCTTTATTTTCTATTATGGTGAATGGAGTGATTCTATTATGGACTATCATTTTCTCTTTTTACTGCGGTTTATTTCAAGGATTCCTGCTGGAGCCCTATCTACAGAACATTTCTAGATTACAATTGACTATCCAAGACTGTTTCAGAAATGCTTAATGGGCCAACTCAAATTAGGCAATCTGAAGAAGTGAATTCTGGCCTTGAGAGCTCTTTGAACACATGCCATCCTGCAAGCACAGGGAAAAGGCTGTCAACAGACAGCCTTTCAGTAGGTGTCAGTGTGGATTTTAGGCTGGATGCTCAGCCTATTTAGGTTCTTTTTTTTTTTTTTTTTAATTTATCACAGTCCCATTCTCAGTTATCAGCCCTCAGTTCAGTTTAACCTCCTCTTTCCACACTCTGATCAAAGATTGATGGTGATAGATGGTCACTGATACATGCTCAATAACTTAGATAACAGAGAAAGGACTAAGAGGGGTCTTTACTTCTGTGGCCAGAAGACTCCACAAAACCATGGCCTGGATGTTCTGCCTGTGTAGCTGGAGACTGTAGCAGTGTCACACATCTGGGTGAGTCACAGGGTGAGATGCTTCCCATCCATCCTTGTTCCACCTTCAACATCCTTATCTGGCAGGAATTGTGAAGCCTGCATGGGAACATCAAAAGAGCTCAGCTCATTCAGCCCATCAACATTTGGGCCTAACTCTTGTTGCTGTCAAGAGTACATCAAAGGTAAATGTAAGGACAAATAAGCAAATTATGGCCAAGAAGAAAGGTGGGCTGCAAGGAGAGGCAGAGTAATCCTCAGGGAATGATACTCAGTAACAGCCTTCAGAGAGAACATTGTGATGGGTGAGAGCAAACACTGAGCAAGGCAGCAGTTTTGAGCAGTTTTTAGCATCTTGATGGCGCTAATTACTAAAGTTTCAAAACTTAAGTGATCTATACTGTCAGGCAATACACTGCTTATTGGTGGGGCTGAACTCCTGAGCATACTGTTCAAGCTACAGAATTATGTTCTTTATTATATTCTTCCTCTTTAGCTTGAGGAAATTATAAAATAGAAAAGAGCAAAATTACAGGCTGGAGGCATAAGTTTTCCCAAAAACCTCGTCTTTCTCTAGTTATTAAATCTTGCAAAGGTTTTAATTTCATAAACTAAGATGGATACGGATGCACTGATCCAATAAGGGGTCTTTCAGGGATCATTATTAAAATATCAAGGAATAATTTAATTTTCCTTCTTGCGTGGTTTTATTTTTTTCTTCTGGCTGCTTGAGGCTTATTCATTTGTGTGAATACAACTCACAGCTGAACAGTGCACTCAAGAACAGGGGGAGAAAAGTGTCAGAGTGGATGCAATCCTCTCAGCTGTTTTCTAGATGGTCTTTATTTGAGTGGCATTTATCTGGTACAGAGAATACTGAGAAGGTTGATATCCATTACAGAGCAACGCAGAAGTCCTCAAGAAATCAGGACAGCAACTAAGAAGCACATCCAGAACCCTTTATATTAAGTTTCTTACCCTGCAGAAGAGTGTGGGCTAGGCTAGGAGACCCAAAGGGTTGGCATAAACCTCTGCAGCTCCACATTACAGCTGCCCATCATCAGAGGGTGTATAACCAGCAGCCTTGGGATGTGCTTCCTTCTTACTGCTGGAGAGAGCTGTCATGCTTTTGTGAACTGACACCTTTTGTTCTGGAGACGGTGGATTTCAGGATGTGTTTTGGCACTACATCCCTTTTTCAGTACCAGTAATACCAGCAGTATGTAAAGCATGAGCTTTCTTGTTTGTTTGCTTCTTTAAATGAAGATGGAGTTCAGTGTGTGCTTAAGTGATTTCCTGGCTGAGGATCCAAGTGAGAACTTTGTGATGATAATTAAGGGATCATTAGACATGAAAAAAAAAAAAAAGAAAAGAAAAAAGAGGTTAGCCCATATTTGATAGCAGCCCAGAGGAGAATGTGAGTGCCCTTCTTACTATTAAAATATTCCAGTGCAATCCCCTGGCCATGCTTTCATTGGGAAATAGCTCTTCACTGAGAGGCCTCAATACATGTACCTGTAAAATCTCTCGTGTTTGATGTTGGCACTTCTCTGAAGATGTATTTTTTCCAACACAAGCCTGAGTCAGTAACAGCTCAGAGGAAAGGCTGGGCTCCAGGAACAAATACAGCTTTCGTCTCCTCTCTTTGAGGGCTTTGGATTGCAAAAAGAAAAGTAACCTGGTTGTTTGGTGTGTTTCTGTTCTGTGTTCAAAAGTCTGATGCAGAGGAGACCAAGAGCTGGTAATCAGTATTGAGTTAATTCCTGCCTTCATCACTCCTGCCTTGCTAACTTCAAAGCAGAAAAGCTACTCTTTTTACACCTACAAGCATAATTTCCAGAGCTGAAGCAGGGTAATTTTCACATGCAAATTCAAGATGTGGTCCTGCCTTATCTGAGCAGGCGGACAGTCTTTTTTATGGGACAGCAGCATCTCTCTTTTTCTTCCCAGAAGGGGAGCAAGGCAGGAGAAATAGAAGGTTTTCTTTTGCTGTTGTTGTAGAGGAAAAGATGCATACTTTTACCAAAGAGGAAAATGCCACCTTGTGCTTTGTTTTTATGATTTGAATTGTGTTGAATGCTGAAAAAAATGGAATTCAGTTTGCCATCTAGAGCTTTATATTACATTTTTCATAAGCTGTTGGAAACATAATGCAGAAATCAAAGGTTTGGCAAAGGAACAGCTCAGCTTTACAATCCCCCTTGTTCTCAGGCATTTGAAATACACAGATTCGTGGACATTAATCCTAACATTATTAATGTAGTGGGAAAACAGGCTTCAAATTTATAGGATTTACAGTTCTCACTGTTGTTTTTTTTCATATTCTCTTTGGGACAGTAATTTCTCTCATTTTTTCTTTCAAAAGCTGCCTTCTTGGTCTTGAGTATTGGTGGGTTTTTTCATCAACTGTAAGAGTAGAATTATTGGGGAGGGAAGTTATTCAAAGCAGAGAAGGGTGAGTGCCAGGGGACTTGGCAGGGTAATAACTGCTGGTATAATTTAGGCAGCTCACTTTCCAAGTTTAGATACTCCTGCTAAATCATCTCAGAAACAACCTGAGGGTTTGAGTTGTTCAGCTTCTGAAAACAGCTGAGGCTTAGTTTGTTTTATTTGTTAGTTTTTTTCTTTTTAGCAGTGATGCTCATTATTAATTTAAATAAGTAAAATCTTAAGGAAAAATCATATTGGGGGCGAAAAAAATCACATAAAAGAGAACAAAAGAGACATGTAGAATAAAAATAGGGCTCACATAACAGCAAAACAGTAAAAATTAGACAAAACTAGATTTCAGTTAGAGAAAAACACATCCCAAGTAGTCAACAACTTGGCCTTGAGACGGGCCTGCACGACATCTGCAAGGCAGATGAAAGGGATGGGAAGGAGCACTCCCTACAACTTGTCTTTGTTTCAGCCTTGAGAACAGGGTAGAAAAACATTCAGTAATTGGATTCACTGTATTAGCTTATCATTTATATATTAATGATCCATTAATATACCCACCCATAGGACCGAAGGACCCCTCCTAACAAAGAGCCCCCCCATTTTTGAGTATTGGCACTTCAAATGGAAGCAAGGAATTAGTTACCTGTTCCTGGGTGTGAATGATAGAATAATGCTGTAGAGGTAAAGTTCTTTCTCACGATTTTGGGTATAATAGTAGCACTTGAGATCAGGGAAATTGGGCTTGCTTTGTGGAATACCACCCTCCTCCCTTTCTGTGCAGAACTGGAAATTAAAGCAAAGATCTCAACTCCCTGTGTGGATTGGCTGTTGCACTCTGGGTGATGGACCCTGCTTTCAGGACAGCAGCAGTTCTGCAAGGCTGGGGGTTTTGGGTGCAGAAATGTGGTTCTTGTGCTTCCTTTGCTTGGTGACCATATTTGATTCTGCCTCTAGCTGGGCTGTCTCTTGGTGGCACACTGGTGAAGAGGGCACATTTAGCACATTTGCAAACAGAGCCTCAGGCATCTGTTGGCCCTGAAGCATAAGCCTCTGTGCAGGGTGCTAAGTATCTGCAGTGTATATGCTATGTGTGTGTAGTAATTTGTCTGGAGGCCTTACTCCCCTGGTTTTGTTCTGCCTTTTCATACCTTTCAGATTCCAAAGGAAATGTAGTACAGAGGACTTTCTGTTTGTGTTTGCATGTATGCATCTGCCTTCCCACTCAGGAAGCTTTTAACTCACCCTTTGATATGCAAGCAAAGTGATGCAGAACTGAGGTCTAAGTGTGGAGGAACCTTTAGTAAAAGAAACTCAAAGAAAGAGAGCTTGGCAGAATGACAATGGAGCTGATAAGATAAACACAATGCCTGTGCTCCAAATCTGACTTTCCTGCCTGAAATGGCCTCCTGGGGCGTTTGGATTCTGGGTCTGAAAGCTTTGACACCATCTGGGATGATTTGCTGATATGAATGACCCCTGGGCAGCTTTCAGATAAACCTGATATTCTAAACAACATTTGGTTGGATAAAAGAGAGCTCTAGAGAGGAAGAAGCATCTCTGAGTCAGCGATGCTGTCAAATAGTTTGTTCACCTTGTGGGCAAAACCAACCTGTGGAAACCACATCATGCCTGGGTGAGGAAGTCAACACAATATCCATAAAAGCATCCTATGGTACCTGAGTGAGTCCATGGTCATGAGGGATGCTGTGGCTTTCAGTGGGCCTGTGTGGAGGAAAAAGCTTGAGGAAAATACATGGGCTTATCCTTACACCAGACTGCTGCTGCTTCATGTCCTAAGAGTAAAGAGGATCTTCTTCAGCCAAATGGGCTGTGGGCTTGACCATAGGAAATCTGTGGAAAAATGAGGAAAAAAAGCAAATCCCCTCAAAATCAAAGGACAGGACTATGGGGTGTTCACTACCAGACCAGGAAAGAAATAATCTCTGGTTATTTAGAAAGGACTCAAGCCCAACACAGCATTATCCTGGGTTACCCTATCCAGTCCTAATCAATCCTACTGACTCATGGAGGTTGTGTGCCTGCCTGTTAATAATCTGTTGTAGTGGATAGCAGTGTAACTTCATCACTGGCACAAGGCTTTGGAAATGAAGGCATTTTTAACTGAGTGGGTGCTCCAAAAATCCCAGCCAATGCATAAATACTTCTTCTTATTGCCATCTTGGTTGCCATGCCTCTACTCCAGCTTACTAGCAGGTTCAGAGCTTCAGTCAGGTCTATAAAGTGTCATGCTTGACATGTCCACATCTATTTTAAGTTTTCCTCAGCCTCACCAAGGTTTTACTGAAAGAGAGAATCTCTTTCCCATGCCTGTGAGGGTGGGCCTGGGTGTTGGCAGAGCAAGGCTGGGAAGAAATCAGAAGCAGTGAGGTTTGGGGGGAAAAAAAGGGGAACCAACCCTTCTTTTCTTTGAGCAAGGAGCCAGGCTTGACCAGTGGTTGGCCTTGGATAGATGGACAAACTGTATTTCCAAGGAGTTGGAGAAAGGCAATTTGTCCCAGGGGGCTTTTGGATGTTTGTTTGCAATTCCATTTGTTTTAGTGAAATGAACAGAATTTTCTCCTTAGGTTTTCATTTCCATGCCCAGAGTTTAGAGTTGCAGGTACCACCTGTTAACACTGTGCAAACAAAATATAATTGACTCCCGCAGGAATCCCTCTGAAAGGCAGCACCTTGGGATTAAAGTTGCAGAGCCATCTATCTAAAATGATGTGGCAGATTTAATTAACGTGTCTAAAAATACACAGGCTGCAATCAAGCCTTTGCTTCTGCCCGTGTCTGTTCCCTGAAGGGGAATGCACATAATTTTCAAAATCTTGGGTTCTGTCAGCCACCTGTGAGTTGAATTTATTGATGCATGAGATTATCATAAAATTAATTTGGACACTGCTGAATTATGTGGTTGAAAACAGGTTTGAGAAGTAGTTTCTCACCCAGTTTAAGCAATATGCTGTCAATAATGTTCTTTCAAGCCCAGCTGTAAAGCATTACGAGACAGCTACAGTTACAGACTGTAAATGCATGGAGATTGGATGCATATAGCCCCTTGTGGCAGCAAAAGATCTCCGTAGTGTGGTCCTGGGAATGATTTGGAATGACTTGAATCTGAGGAGCAGATAACTACAGACATCAAATACATTTCACTGCTTGCCACTCAGGGACAGATCTCTGCTACAGTTAGAAAATAGCATACAGTGAAACAGCCAAGGAGCCTTCAGACAGCCACTCTGTCCCTCCATAGCTTGGGATTTCAGGCTTTATATACACTTGTGTTAAAAGAACTTGGGTTTTGTTAAAGCTGTAGTGGGCAGCAATGAAAAGCAGTTTGCTCAGACTGCAGTAAAGATGTTAAGAGAAAAAAGGACGACTAACATTTCTTGTAGTGCTAACGTGATCCACGTACAGGTAGCTCCCTGTGAGCCTTGTTGTGCTGGCAGGTTTTGGCACTGCCCTTTGCTGGCTGTTCACAAAGACCCTTGTAGGCTTTAGGGTGCAATAGGGAACCTGAAGGTGGTTGTCCAGTCTGTCATAATGAAGCCTTAAAATGGCTTCACTCACAAGCCCACATGGGACATTTCAGGTTGAGTTCTTCTCTTGTAGAGCTTCAGTGAAACTTTCCAAGAGCATTGACTCCTTTCAAGGAGTAATGCTCCTTGGAATTGAAATAATACTCTTCATCTAGAAATTTCAGACCCTGTAGAAACATGTGCATGGGAATGGAGTGAGGAAACAGAGTGCAAATAACTCTGGGCACTGACATTCTTGGTCAAATTTTAAAATTCTTTCATCTTGCTGCACGTGTGCTCTTGTGTGACAGGACAGAGCTCTGCTGAGAAGGGACTTAAAGGAATTCAAGGCTTGGAGCTTTTAAGTCAGGCTCTTGGCAGAGCCAAGTAGATACTGTCTTTTATGTTTAATTCATGTTTCAAGGTTATCTTACAATCTAGAGATAGAGCTTCTGAGAAGCTGAAAATTGAGCTGTATTCCAGTGCCTAGGACTCATGAAACAAGGGCTTTAGTGCATAGCCCTTATTTCAACCTGCTTGTGATGGCTTCCTCAACTCTCTGCTGTTTATCTGCCTTCTTTTAGCACAGCAGATGGCTGTCACTGTCCCAGTAACTCAAGTGGCCTCCCCAGCCATTTCTGTAACAACACTTCAGGGAATAGATGTAGGTGCCAAGGTGACTGTTCCACTTTTAAAGCCCAGTAAGATAAGATGATTGAGAAAGCTTTAAATAAAAGCTAACCTGTGGAAATCCCCTGACAAATCATCCCTTTGTGAACTTTTACCTCCTCTTGCATCCCTTTAATCTCCTCCATCAGACAGGCTAAAGAAAGTCCAAGGGTACAGGAGAACTATTTTAATTTAGACCACCAACCTCATCCACATTAACAGTTGGGGCTGTTTGCAAAGACCTGCCTGTGGGATAGCATGTGAACCTGGGGTTTCTTAAGAATTGAGTAAAAATATAACATCAAGTAAAAATGAGAAAGTATGGAATTTTTCCTTTTGATAAACAAAGGGAGGAACAGGGAACTGTTGTGCAATGCAAAATACAAATTCACATCTCTACTATCAGACATCTTCGTAAAGTCAGCAAAGGCCTAGGCTAAACTTGAAGAGTATATTTATGTCTGTACCCATGTCAGCAATTGCTTTGGTTTGTATTTCTGATAGCAGTAGGGATCCCAGGGGTATTTTAGTGTCCCTGCAAGTATGTGAACTGAACTCATGAAGTCAGGTGAGCTGCTCCCCTGCCCTGTTACCAGATCAGTTCTGTACCACTGGTGCTGGGAGGCTTAATGACTTTGTACAATGTTAAATTGTGCATCCTCTTGGAGAGAGGGTTCTGGCCCTTTTTCAAGATCTATAAATACTCTGGAAGTTGGCCTGATTTCTTGCCAAAGACTCTGTGCACAGTGCAGGCTGGGTGTGTGTACATGTCTGCTCTGCAGGGAAGTCCTCACCCCATAAAGGGCCTGCAGGCATCTGGTCTCCTTTCCTACAGGGATGGTGAAGAACACTGCAGAGAGAAACAGGTGGTTCCCCTATGTAGGATGGTTTTATTTACTATTTCACCTTTCAAATACCTTACAAAAATCTCAGGATGCCATGAAATAGCTCATCTGCTCTGCAGTGGGTGTCCTTCCCTCAGGCAGGGAGGAAAACAGCCAGACCTGGGTCAGATGTAAGCAAGCTGTCATTTGGAGAAGGGCTGGGAATGTGAAAATGAGAATAATATCCAGGGTTGTGACTAACAGGGAGAGCTGTGAGATGTAAAATCCCCTCTTGTCACTGGATCTGCCTGGAAGTGCACAGAGAAATACATGGGGGACCGTGAAGCTCTGCAGGGCAAGGTGACATGGCAGAAGTAGTCCTTGTATGTGGGATTTACCTACTGCAGTTGTGAGAGAAAGAAATGATTACTGCAGCCTTTGGGAAGTGCACTTTATTGATTTATTTACCCACAAGTAAGAAACGGAGAGGAAGTGCCCAGCTGATGCCTGGTTACCAGCCCAGGTCCATCTGCAATAGCAGGTGGCACTGGGAAGCACACCAGGGCTACCACCAGCTCCAATAAATAAGCTCTCAAAATCCTTGTTGTAGCAGGCACTGAATAAGTCTTTTAGACTCCGAAGTGAACGCTTGTTCTGGAACTTCTCAGTGGATTTTCATTAGAGCTGGCTGAGGCTGGAGGAAACAGTCCCTCTGACGTCAGAGGCTTTAGATTGGGCTCTTTCCATTTTTATTCCGGGCTCCTCTGGGCATTCAAGGCATTTCCTCTGCACAGCAGATCCGCCTGGAACTGCTTCATTCCTTTCTGCTCTGATTTAAAGCAGATAAAACTTCTTGCCTGTTGCCAATTACTAGAACGTGTTTCGCTCTAATTTCAGGTGTCATTTGGAGTTTGTGTCCCTGGATATTTAGTTTTTTGGAGCACGAACCTTGGGCAAAGCAGGATTCTCCCAAACCAAGAGAGCAAAGATGCTGAGCCTGGGCTATTACTGGAGGTGGACAATCGCATTCCCTCTCCCTGCCTGTTGGAAAATGTGTGTGGTGTTGCATCTGCTGGCTGGCAGCCAAGTGTTTGAGTCTGATTAGCTGGGGCTAGACTTGTTGCATGGATTTTTCATTCATCACAAGCCACCTCTGAACTTGGCAAGGGCTGCCTGGGCCATGGGCAGCAGCTCTGCCAGGTGAGCCATTAGCGGCTGGTCCTGGCTGGAAGTCTTCTTTTTTCCTGTAGATCTTGAAAGTAACTCAACCATGCTGAACAGCAGACCACAGCTGCACTCACGTGTGTGCACCAGTGGAAACAGTTTGACACGCAAAACAGAAATGTCACTTCGTTTAGCCAATGACTCTTGGCTGAGAAAGACCTGGACTTGTGCTCGGACCTGCAAGGGACCAGATGGCTAATGTGGTCATCAGCCATTGCACAGGAATCCCTACATGAAAACTTGGCTTTCCACAGAGGTCTGAGAAGAGGAGTGAAATGTAGAATGTTAAATACAAAGCAAAGCAGAACCACTCCATTATAACCTGCAGTGATGGGAATTCACTGCTGCTTTTAAGCAGCGGGGTTCTTAACTCTAGGCTTTTTCTATTTGGTTTTATTTCCCAAACCCTGCATTATCTTGTTAGGAGAGACATTATTTCCCCTTGGTAGTTTCTCTTTCCTTTCTCAACTCTTCTGCATTTTTTAAGCTCGCAGTGGGGAGATAAAAATTTATAGTTGTCAGAGCTCTGTTTTTATTCCCCCCCTTCCCTAATTCTCCAGCTCATCATGTTAAAATAGCACTAATTAAAACTGTTCCCACTTAAAACGCAGTCCTGCCTTCAGCAGGCAAAATTACATCAGGACTGTCCTGACTCTCAGTGGCACTACACTAGGATAAGATTGGTGTTGATAGATCAGAGTCAGGCCTCTGGTTATGTGAGTTCCAGGCAGTCAGCACACCACTGTCTGTCAGAGTTTGTCAGCTTCTGTGTGAGGTTATGTGAGCTCAAGTAGAGGCTGTGACTGGGTCAGCTCAGGCTCCACACCAGCTCAGCCAGCAAGAGCAGGAATTGCATGGAGCCCTTGGGATCCTCTGCAATGTTCCCACTGGTTTGGGGAGGGTTTGTCAGCCTGGGAGTAGTGTCCAACCCATGGTGACTGTGTGCTGCACCCACGTGGGAAAGTCTGTGGAAATAATAGAGGAAAGACACTATCAGAGCTGACAGGCAAAGTGTCTGTATTACTGCTCTTTGCTGTCAGGTTTATCCCAACCTTTCAATACCCACATAATAAAAAATTGCTGGTAAATTCCTGTGCAAGCCTTTGGCAGGGGTATATTAGGAAAGTGAGGAGGACTTCTTGTCTCTAGTGTGGACATCTCCTTGGAGATAATATTCCAGCCACCTGAATTCATCACGTGTTTCCATTTGGCTGTGGCACTTTTTCTCATTGTCTGTCCTGGACTCCTGTGTTTCTGTATGCATCTGTCTTTCAGAAGTGGCTGGATTTAATGGCATGGGAATTGTTTTCCTCCTGCTAGAGGTTTTGGTACCAGTCTTTGCTCTCCCAAAAGAAGAGCCAGAGACATTGTGAAGTCCATGTGAGGCTTTTCTGTTGCTGTTGACTCATGATATAGCAGCAATCTCAAACTCTGAGGTAGATATGTAGTGAGTAAATAGCTTGGAGAATTATTTGGAGTAAAAGGTACATTAATGGTATAAATGTAAGAGATCTAATTAATTTTATTGCTAAGTCTGTGTTGAGAAACAGTGCTGGGGAAAGACCACACATTGCCATTCTACATCTCTTGGGATACAATGGGAGACTTGCTTAGACCCAAGAAAAACTTCTGTGCCTGCCCCAGCTCCATGCTGCATAGTTAAATGCCATGGGAAAGCACTTGTAATACAAATGCTTTTGTTTATAGACAGACATTTAATTATCATATTACAGAATTCTCTGGACCAGCTGCCACATGAGATTTCTGGCTAGGACATTTAACAGAAAATTAAAACACAGCGTCACAAGCCCATTTAGCTGAAAACCTGAGCATAGTATTTACACTTTCCTGTTCTCTGTAAAGAGCTTCCTGGATGATATTTCTGTGCAGATTAGTCATGAGAAGTCAGTGTGCTGTGAGCTTGATGACGTCTTTGTGACTGGATCAGAGAACAAATATTGTGATCTGTTCAGCATGGGCTCCCTGGGAGTGATTAAATTTCTACTCTACAGAATCTAGGTCATTTGCTAAGACTGGAGCACTGGGTATCTCTGGAAAGCAAAAACCAAAGTAGATTGTTTCCATGCTTTTAAATCCAAAGTTTTATTGATAGTCCTGAATGCTTTGGGAAAATGAATAATACACCCAGTAAAATGTGGCAAAAAATGCTACATGTTAATAACTATTCAAAAGAAACCTTGGAAACCTACTCCTAACCATACTGTTTGCAAGACTGAATCCTTTTCTCATGCAAGCAGGGATTACATATGTCAGTAAAAGTGTGCAGGTCTTCTCTCCTCATCCCTCTCTGCTTTCTCCTGCACCAATCATATCTGCCTCCTGGGATGCATTCCTGGCTCCAGTGCTGGTTCCCTATTCCTTCTCTTGCTGCCAGTCAACTTATTCCCAGTGTCCAGGTGGAAATGTGCTTCCCATGTTCCAGCAAGGGCTCACTAGTTGTGGGTAAGCTCCCCAAAGCTGACTCAGGAACCTGGCTCCCTCTAAGTCCAAGCACACAAGATTTTGGAAGCATCTAAGTCCTTTTCTAACCTCTCAGCAGTGTCCACAGGAGCTAGGTACCTGGGTTTCTGAAACAGTGGCCCTGGAAAACAGTGATGGCAACAAAGAAATCCCTTTCTCAGAGATTTAACCAAAAAGGATAAACCTGCTGGTTTCCTGGACTGTTTGAGCATGTGTTGTCAGGAAGTCAGCCTACAGCATCTTCCTACAGCAAGAACAGGAGATGAATTGATAGGAGCATTTCACTAACATATTTTTGGAACACATTTATCCTGCAGGGGAAGATTGTCTTTTAAATGCAATCTAAAAATTGCTAAGTGACACTGCCTCACCATCAGACTGTTATAGGATGGGTGAGACTCAACTGCTCCAGGTACTTCCCTGAGGATCTGCCATCCATTTTTACTCCTCACTCCTGTCCTGTCTTTGCCTAGAAGCCAAAACCAAACCAGAATGTAGTTCTGCTTCCATGTGATAAACCCATAGCTGTGGGACTCCCAGGAATAGATGTGGAAGTTTATAACTTTGCTGGCTTTTTGGGTCTGTATCTGGTGAGCCCGCTCTCTTGGAGGAAAGCTGGAGTTACCTGGCCTTTTGCACTGCTGTTCAAAATTCATGTGAGGCATAAAATGTGCTGTAACCTTTCAGCACTTGCTCGGGGCTTTTCAGCAGTGTTGGCAAAATGAGGTCAAAGCAACACATTTTGGATGAGAGCCCTTGAGAGCTGCTTTGCTGAGAAGCTTCTGCTTCCACTAGGGAGTGGCTGCTTTCTGAAAAAAAAGCCACATTTAATATACCTCTGCCCTGTTTGGTGTCAGTAAATAGGATGAGGAAGACTCCTTCTGGCTTTGTAAATACCTTGCAGTAGTAGAGCTGATCTCTTTTTGGTTCCTCAGGCTATGTAAGCAGCCCATTTGCAGAGTCATTGACCATCCTGGACCGGGGGTCTGCAGGTCTGCTGAGAGCTGGGTCAGTAATCAGGCTGCAGATGAGGCTGTCCCAAGCTGCTTGCCTGGTACCTCTGAGCTCACCCAAGTGCAAATACTGAAAGTGAAAGAGGGAGCAGGGGAAGGAGAATCTTACAGCATATGGGAGGAATCTTAAAGCATATGGGAAGAATCTTAAAGCACATGGGAGGAATCTTAAGGCATACGAGAGGGGAGGTGTCATTTGAACTGGGTTTTGGCTTTTTTTTTTTTTTTTTTTCTTTTTTTAATTCCCTCCCTCCTTTATCCTGAGGTCATGAAGTGGTTTTTTTCCGTCAGCGTCCCAGTATGAAGAAATGCAAAAACACATACTTCTTTTGCAATAATCTGCTGGTGGAAACCATGTGAATGTTTTGAAAGAGCAGGAGTTTCTTCACAGATCAGGCTGATCAGTGCCTCTGAAGTGCAACTCGAATCACTAAGCATCTGCCCAGCATTGCCACACTGGATATGATGAAAAATGACCCATAGTCCACCAGGAACACAATTCATTCTCTGACAGAGTGGGCAAGTGTCTTGGGATTTTGAAGAAACTGCTTCAGAGATGGGAGGAGAGGGAAGAAGAGAAATAAACCTGGGGAAAAAAACCACCTGTGTAACAGCTGCAGGGTTGGTGACAGATTTCCAACTTGAAAAAAGGAGTCCAGGGACAGTTTTTCACAGCTGCAGTTTCTCACCTTAGGGTTGCAGTAATGCTGGCATGCATCTTAGTTTAGCAGAGTAGAAAACCTCCATTTAAAGCAGGCTCCTCCTTTCCATTGGGCTGCTAAGGGAAGTCTGAAGTCTCTGTGAGTTTCTCACAGAGTTGGGGTAAAGAGGATGGACAAGGGTTGTGGTTCAAAGGTTGTATCAGCAGGATGAGATGTGTAGTCTGAAGGAGAGGTGCAGTTGCTGTTCCAGCTGGAAGCGGGAGCTCCAGGAAGAGCTGAGCATGGCTGGAGTTGTTGGGGGGATTGGACTTGTGGGTTTTACAGGGGGAATCTCTTCTGTGTCTTTGGTCTGCTTTATTTCAGAAAAGAAAGAGCCAGTGCTTACCTTGTGTTAGTATTTCTGGGATGCTGTCTGAGCTCAGATGGCTGCAGCTCAAAGTGGCCAGTGGGCTTGGAAAGGAGGGATTCCCAATGTGCTGCTGTGGATGCATCCCCCGTGCCCCAACTCTTTTGAGGAGTGAAAACTTTGTATTTCCCAGAAGTCAGGCTTTTATTTACAGTACACAGATAATAGACTGTCTGGTGCTGCTGAGATATCACCCAGAAAACATTTTCTGCAGATGTGCCTTGTGTTCTCTTCTCCACTTCCCCTTCCGCTTCGAGCACCCGCAGAGCTACGTCACTGCTGTAGGGGCTGTCCAAGCTTGTATGAAATCCATGAAGTTCCTGGGCTCAGGAGCTTTGTGACACTGGGGGCTGGTGGCCTGCGTTGACCCCAGTGAGCTCTGGCTGTGTGGAGTGTCTGGGCTGCAGCCACTCGTGCAGGTGGTGTGGATGAACATCCTGGCCACATGAGGCTGATTCAAGTGTTTGTGGGTTTCTCCATCTCATCATGGGTTTTGGTGGGGTTCTTTTTCTTTTCCCATGAGCTCTTTTTACACAACGTCTCAGGTTCCTGCAGCCTCACAAATGAGATCATTAGGAAAAGCTATGTGAGATTGGGAGGAAGTGGCACAGGGGCAGAGGTTGAAATTCTTCTGCCAGGAGAACTCCATAAAATTGCTCAAAATCAGAGGCTCATTTTAGTTTTAACTCCTTATTGAATGTGGAAGATTTGTGTTTTGTTTGGTTTTTTTAACAGAACAATTAAAACTGCTAACTTGACTTTAAGACATAATAAAGGACTTCTCTAGGATTACATTAGATAAATTTTATGCTATCTTAAAATAATGTTCTACAAAAGACTATTCTGTTAAATTGTAAAAATCTGAATTCCAAACATCTTTTTCAGCAAGCAATATTATTTCTAAATTTCACATTTTTTAAAGGATTTAATCTTGGTATTTTCAGACAGCTAGAAAAGGTTTAGCACTGAAACCTGTCAGATCTGGAAGAACTGTTATTTATTACGCTGCTCTGTCAGGTTCTTGTGATTTTAGCTGACTGCAATTAATAATGAAAATATGGGGGTTTAATTACTTGGTGTACATTTCTTGTTTTTCAGAGGTGTGTTTGGCACTTGCAGAAAGCACCACTGACTCGTTCATCTTTCACCGGGGGGATTTATCCTGCTGCGTTCAGACTCTGAGCTCTGTGGGACCAGAAGGAACTGGACTGCTTTGCTTTGCACAGAGCAATGACCACTTCAGCCTGTTAAATATTTATGTCTTCTCAGCTGGCCTGTGTGACTCTCAAAGCATTAACACAGCAGAGAGTTAAAGGCTATTTAAGCTACTTTAGGATTCAGATGACTGCAAAAACTGAAACCTCAGTGGGCTCACATATGCTGTACCACATTTGCAGTGCTCAGCCTGCAATCTGTGAAACAGCCCATTCCTGATGGAAACACAAACAAGGGCTGTCAGAAAATTTCTGTGCAAAGGTCAGTGGTAAATGACAGACACTTAAGTGTTGCTTTGTCTCTGTTCCACAAGCTGGAAAATAATAGGATTGGATTTTGATCAAGAGCTGTGTTTCTCTCAAGTCATTTGTGGTCTCCTGTACCCTAAGACAAAGTATAGATGATAGTAAAAGGAGGAGAGCTTTCATGGTTTGTTTTTTTGGGTTTTTCTGGAGGTCAGCTATTTATATCCAGTGGTCACCACTGGCTGTGACTCAGCCTGTTGCTCCTGATGCTTCCCATGTGCCCTGGTGCTGTCATCTGGGGTAGATCAACACACGACCTGTGAACATGTGGATTTTCTTTTTATTTGATACAAGGCCACAGCAAAGGTGCCAATTTCTGTTCTGAACAGGGAGCCATGGGTGATCCTCACAACTCTGAGCCATGGAGAGGAGTCTCCTGGCCAGCAGGACTGGGAGCAGAGTCACATCAGCTGTGGGCTGAACCTGTGTCAGTGTGACCTTGACACAAAGATTTGCAAGGACTGGGGATATGGGTTCTGGACTATTTAAAATAGTAGGTATCTTCTGAACCTTTCTGATACAGCTTCAGATTATTTTGCTAATAGACCGTTTGAACATTTTTGGACAGTTAGGGTTATGGGGTTAAAAAACCCAAACCACCAAAACCAGCTTCCTTTTTTAAATAATAAACATCCTCTTTTAGACTAGGAAAGCAGGTGGGAGCTTGCATAATCTGAGAGGCCTCACTGCTTGGGTGGGTTTCCAGCTTCTCTTTGGGACTCAGTTATACATCCACAGTATCTGTAGGTATGTGCTCATATATCTAATAATTTTTCCAACCATCTCAGAGATGGTTAGGGAGCTGTTTCTGTTATTCAGAAGGGAAAAAATTCTCTTTAAAGAGCAGTAGCAGTAAGTGTGCTGTAGTCTTACATACTGCCAAATGCCCTTCATCTGTGTTTCTTGAAGACAGTTCTGGAGATGTTTACCAGGCTGAAAATAACAGGGACATGAGCCTGCTGGCATGTCCCCTCTCCATAGCAATATACACAATAACAGTGTCCCATTGCTTCCTGCTAACCAGTGGGACACTGGTCAGAGGGTCTGTCCCCTCCAGAATGTCACCTGCTGCTCTCCCATCACTGAGAGGCCTGAGCTGGGGCACGGTGGTGTTGGTGGTTCCCTCTTCTCTCATTCACAACCTGCTTTGCAGATCCTCCTCTTAGAGGCTCCTATCCAATTGGTGGTTCTGGTCACCACTTTTAACACCCAGATGACTGCCTGGGATGCTTTTCTCCCAGGGACACTTCTTCTCCCAGCAAACTTTACCCATTTTTTCATCATTATGCAGCATAGTATCACACCCTTGCCTGCTCCAGTGGTTGAAGTGAGCAATAGAGGAGTTGTGTTTGGAAGTAATTAAAGGTTGCAACTCTCTTCTCACCCAACAGTGTACTTTTTGCACAATGTACCCTAGTGGAGACTTCTACCTGTGTTTTAGTGTCCTCTGGTCATTTCTTTTCTAAAAGTCCTTCCACTTCCATTATACCCCCTGACTAATGGAAACTTGGAGGACAGTACAGTAAGTGACTTCTTCCTAATCTGATTTCTGATTCTTAGTGGCCTGGATAGACCAGCATTAGTTTGCTATTTCAATCTGATCCATCAGAGTCCTCTGCTGCAGAGGGCTGCATTTTGTATCACTTATGTGGCAAAACCACAGCTTGGTTCAGGGGGTCCCCAAAGCAAAGCCAACCAGACCATGGAGCAGAGATGCTGAACAGTCTCCTGCTGCACAAAACCCAGTGCAGGAGCAGAGCAAAGAGGTTTGCTGCTTTTCAGGCTGTGAACAGGGTGTGTAATAACTATTTATGCATTAAATTAACATTTTGTTGCCTGGGCCCTGGCAGGATTTACTGGACCCATTTATCACCGGTTCTGAAAATCATGGCCTGTTTTTGAGTGCCACATGAAATAGAAATTCCCCCAAAAGCACTGGTTTTAACATATCTGATGGCAGTTAGAGTTGTCAGTCATCAGACACAGATGAACAAGGTGAAGAGTGTCAAGGTGAGGACTGGCATGGGATTTAGGATGGAGGATCATCACATTCTCCTTTATGAAGTGCTAGACCTTCCTCTTGATTGGGGTCTGAAAAGAGAGAAAACAGAAAGGAGGGAGGTTCAGTGCTCTGTTCCTAATTTAAGAGACCTGAGTGTTCTGGAAAGAAGGTACATCTGCCATCAGATCTTTCCTAGGAATTAGGTGAGGTTGGTAATGTTTTGGGGATGTGCCAGACTTGTAGCCTCCCATGCTTGGAAGGATGTTGCAGTCAGATGTAGTCATTACCACCCAGCTTGGGAAAAGCACCATGGGGCAAATCACAACAGTGCCAATGTAATGAGGTGAGGGTCAGGGTAGGAATAGCCTTGGGACCACTGATTTGACTTGTTGGATTCTGGAAAAGGTCTGCTTAAGTCTTCTGGAGTTGGGATGCATTCCCAATTCCCTTTGGTGTTTCCCTTTCTAATGGCTCCCTGTCAAATGTGTTCATTGCTCAAACCCAATGAGATTTCTTTACTTGGCATTGCTAGACTACATGTCCAAACCAAATCTGAAATTCCACCATCCTCCCTCGTTCTGTCCACCAGCCCCAACCTGCAAGAAGGCACATGATCCTTCTTAGCATCTGTCAGTTTGGTTAACAGGGCAGGAAGATGAAGAAAAGAGCCTATTTCTTTCACAGTTCAGCACACACCTGGCAGACAGTAGGTAGGGTGAGATGATTTCTTCACTACACAGAAACAAGTGCAGCTCCTGACCTGTCCCCTGTCCCTCTCTGGTGCTAGAGAGCAAGACAGGATTTAGGAGTCTACTGACTTCTGCATCCCCCAGGAAAATTAGGCTGATACAGATCAAATACTGAGTCTAGGACAGATGGATATGTATTATAATGATTATTGTAATGCTATTTGAGTGTTTGGAGATTTTGGTATAAAAGTTTAAACTTTTATTTATATAAAAGAATAGAGCTTGAGTGTCTGAAGCTAAAAGTAGAAGTTTCTACTATCTGTAATAAATAACTGTGAGGTAAGGAAAAGTCACAGCATAATTGTGTGCTTGGATGTAGTAAAGGCTGATTGGTAAGCAATATTTGGAGAGTTTCTCAGCAGAGGCTTACTAGAAGTACAAAGGGTTTGGTAACTACTGCCTTGACTCTGCCTCGTGGGGCATTTTTGTATGCTGGTTGTGAATGACCCTCTGTCCTTTCCAAATTGATTTGAATCCATCCCCAGTGACATCAGGTCTGGTTCTGGATGCAAGAGTCTGAATTTCAGCCAGATGTTAAAATCTTTGCCTCTTTTTGTGTCTATCCCTCACACCAGGAGCTTTAGGGTAGAGTGAAAGCGTGCATGGATCTTGTGGTGCTCACTAGGTCTGGACATGAGATCTCAGCATTCACCCATCATGAATTTCTTCCCCAAAAACTCCTGTAGCTGTTGCCTCTGGTCAGAGGGAATGAGAAGAGTACCCAGCGTGCTACAAAGGCTTACGTCTGTTCTGCATTTCCAAATCTTTGTTTTTCTACTTATGGGTGGATCACAAAAATAATTACCTAAATGAACAAGGCGCCAAAACACCATAAGTGATCTTGTACTCTAAAGAACAACAATGATTAGGTCACCCTCCTTGCTTATCTCAGGTTCCCATCCTTAAAATAAGGGTAGCAATATTTTTGCTTTTAAAAGAGCAGGACGAACTTGTTCATGTTTGAAGTATTAATTGTTGTTATTATTATTACTCATGTGGATGACAGGGAAGCACTTAATGAATTCTGGTTGTGTTACAATAGGCTGTGACTGCTATTGTCATGACTAATGCAGTGTAAATTTACCAGGCTGCCTGTTTATACTAATGCAAACTCCACCACGTACTTGTGGTTCATTACCAACACATCACTGTGGCCAGGAAGTTCTTCTGGTGCTGATGGTTTTGCATTACTCCTCCAAAGACAGCAGCCTTGCTCATTCAAGAGAGTTTCTCTGCATGTGCCTCCAAACAGGAGCTGCCCAGGGTGTTTCCTTACTACCTAGCAATGGGCAGGGTCTGTCTGGAGCCATTTCTTCTTTCTGCTTTAAAAGACATAGAAAGAGAAGCAGCTCAACCTCCTGGCTGTTATTTCAGCTGTTTGCCATGGAGCTGATCCTTTTGGCTATTAGAGAGTCGATGCAGAAAACCAAATTTCTTCCAGGTGTTTCTCTGCTCAAGACCAAAGGTTTCTTAACCCTGTCTTTTTCCTTCTTTGAGAGCGTTTCTAATTATATTCCTTAATAACTTCCTAGAAGCTACCTGGGGTGCATGAGGTGATAGAATGAGATGTTACGTGTGTGTATTTGGGTAAGTAGGGGTGGCATCATCTTTGCTGCTGGCTGTCAGACTGACGTGATGCCATTTACCCCCCTTGCAGCCCTCACATGGGGTTAAGAGCAGTGTTCCAAACCAGCCATCCTCCCCAGGAGCTCTGCCCATTCCTTCATGGGTTGGACCACATGAGCCAAACATCCCTTTCTGCTTAGGGTCACTTCTTCCTGGCTGCTGCTGGCCTGTGGCACACACCTCTGCTCCCGCATCCCCACAGAGGTTTTTGGTGCTCTCCTCTCCCTCCTCCCAGTGAATTTTCAGCCAAAGGCCACCTCTGAAAGTTGACTACGTGATGTGTTGCGTCAGTGCCTGCACAGCTTATGATTCAGCAGTTGTACAAGTTTCATACCTGTTAGGGACATGCCAGAAACCACAAATGCTCCTAAGCCAGCAACAGCAAAAGAAAAACTGGGAGTTCCCCCTCAGCTGAGGACAACAATGTCTGCAGTAGATTTTCTTGCAAATTGGTTCCATTTTGTTGCCCAGAGATGAGAGCAGCAAAAGGATGCCAAGGGATGAGAGCAGGAAAACCAGCATCTGGATTTCTAGAGCCCAGAAAGTCTGAGATCTTTGAGAGAACAAGTGTCACATAACTCTGCACTGAAGTCTGCTTAAAAGGAACAAGAGTCCTTTGGAAGCAAGGCTGTGGAAACCACTAAGTATTTTAGGAAAATGCCAGCCTGGGAGACCAATTAAAAGAAAACACTCTTGAGGTGCATGGGAGCAAAATGCAAACATCTCTGCAGGCATCAGTTTGAAAATCCCATCAGTCAAAGAAATGTTGGCACAGTTGCAGTCACTGAGGTGTAGGAGCTGCGTGCCCTGGTGCCAAAGCCTGGGCAGAAGGGCTGCCCTGCTGCTGGTGAGCTGTGTGTAACCCAAGAAGGGGCATCTCCTGGCATCCTGCAATGCCTCCCACTGTCTGTCTGCCAAAGAGCCAGGAGTGTGTGCCAGCCACGGCAAGATTGCTTCTCACTTAGTGTAGCAGAGCCTGGGACACAGCCTTATTAATTTCATTCAAATGTTGGCTCAAATGAGCTGGCAAGGAAGAGCTGTGACAGCAAATGCTGTGTTGTGAGCACAGGAAGCCTTGTTCCTTGCCTTCCTCCTGCTCATTTGCCACCCTCTGCTCTCTGCAAGGAATTTTAGATCAATGAAATTTAGGTGGAGAGGGGAAGGGCTGAGAAATTGAGGGCTGGCAATGGGAACTGATCTTTGCTCAGGGATTGTAGTTGCCCTGTAGCTGAGATAACAGTGATTGGTGTGCAGTTGTCTGGAAAGAAAGGAGTAGTTAAGGTGCAGTTGAAGGAGTAGTGGGGATTGCTGCCTGCTTGGGCTTTAATGATCATCTAGTTCCAACACCCTTCCAGGGGCAGGAACACATCTTGCTGGACCAGGCTGCTTGAATGCTTTCAGGGGATGGGGCATCCATAGCTTCTTTGGACAACCTGTGCCAGGGTCTCACCAACCTCACAGCAAAGAATTTCTTCCTGAAGTCCAATCTAAATCTACCCTCTTCCATTTTAAAGCCATTGCCCCGAACACATTTCCTGGCAGCATGTGTTTAACAGGGTATTGCAGGCAGGGATGGGGATCCCTTTGAACTCTGAACTGTTGTAGGCATGGGAATCCTCTCTAAAAAGCCTTTTTCTGACATGCTTGGACTGAGAGTGTGTGCCAGATCCCCATAAAGGCTGCTTGGCTGCGATGAACCAGAAGGCTTTAATGACAGGAGATGCAAATGATTGCTGTAGTTGCTGGTTGAAGGCCATCTGAGCAGAAGCAGGAGGCTGGGCTGTCACAGAGCTGCTCAGCATTAGGCAGGGGTTGGAGTGGGGCTGGGAATCTGCCTGCAACGTGCTCCGATGCATCTGGGGGTGACACAGTGGCTTAGCTGAGCACGGGGGACAAAATGTAGGCACATGGCTTGAGCAGGACTCTGAGCTCTGCTGGTGTCTGGTGTGGCTTTGAAAAAGTTGCATTTGATAAAGAATTTCAAGTATAAATTGAGTGCAAGGGGGAAGGATGGTGCTCTTAGTGCTGCTTGGGGTTTCCTACCAACTCCTGCAGTGATGGACCAGCAGGTCAGCTCCCTGTCCCCATGTCACCTACCCATGCAGTCTGCTGTGCTTGATGTGAAGTGCTTCACTGCATCATTTGGGCTTCTGCCTGGAAAAAAAGACTTACCTGGCACCCACCCAAGAGCTATTTATAGCAGGGGTTGACAACTTCAGAATACAAGGAACTGTCAAATAATCCTGCAAAGAGCAGCAAATTCACCCCCTCCAGCCCCCCACATCCTCCCGAGAATCAATACCAAGAGACTTCATGAGGGAAATGACACCCAGAATCAACAAGGGCAGCTGAAGAGTCCTGCATGAAATGCCACATCACAAGCAACAGTTCATGTAGGAGATCATGGGACCCTTTTGTCCTTCTGACAAATCCTATGGAAATGAACCCCAAGGACACAAAGACATGACTCTCAGTAGCATGCCCCAGTGACTTTGAAGATGCCTCCACTATGTCAGTACTGATCTGCCCTTTGGACTCTCCCAGTCCTCAAACTTTCCTTGGGCTTGCTACACGTCTTAAAAAAACCAGGACCTGCTCTTCCAATCAGGTAGCTGCAATTTTTGCACCAGATGCTGTTTCCCCTTTCATAACTCACAGACAGCAGATGTTTCTCTTGCCTTGTCAGGAGCTGGTGGGGCTGAGGGCTGCAGGGAAACCCTGACTTCATTTCTCCCTCTGCCTGGTGAGCTGTTGCCACAAGGTGATCTTGGCCCGTCCTGGGCTGAGGGAGTTCAGGGTATAATTGAGCATGGAAACCAAATATGTAAAACCAACAAGAACAAAACCCCAAACCAAAACCCCAAACCAGGCATTGCCTAACTTCTACATAGGGCAGAGAGCCCTGTCCAGTGTCTCATACCACCTTCTTCCCTGTACCTCTCTGTAAACAGCATTTACTTTGTGTGTTTACACAATCCATACACTCCTCACAGTTCTGTGGAACCTTCAGTTGTTCTACCCCCTGGACTAGTTGTAACAGGCACTAAATTATGTTGGTTTTGTTGCTTGCTTACTTTATACACCTGCGACTTCCTGGTCTAGATGTTCAGAGAGATTTTGTAGTCTTTAATTTAATATTATTCATAGGTTTTATTGAGTATTAGTTAACTTTATAAAGCACCTTAACGGGCAGTGTGGTCTTAATTATATAGGGCATAACCTATGGAAACAAAGGAAAATTGACCCAATGATTTGCTAAAAGCCCTTAAGGTGACTGAGCATCACTTTCCCTTTTTTTTTTTTTTTTTTTTTCTTCACACATTTCCCAGTTTCTGCCAGTTCAAATGACATTGAACCTCTCTTTCCTGAAGCAGCCTCTGCATGCTGTGTGGCTGCCCCTTCTCCCTCCAGCACTGAGCCAAATCCCAACACCTCAGTTATTTTAGGCATGAAGAAGTCTGACATAGCCTTTTTGATTTTTTTTTTCCTGCTGCTCACTGGAAATGTGCAAAATGCTATTTTTCTGAGCACTGCTGCACGCTGCTAGATTTTGCCTCGTGGATCCAGACGCTTTCCATGCAGACCCACTACAGACCCACTGCTCCTTGTTCCTCTGCTTTTCTTTGTCTTTCTGTCACAGGCACACAAACCTGCAAAATAAAACTCTTCTCTGCCAGGAACCTTGGTGGACAGCAGCAGGTGCCTGTGCTTTGGCTGGAGGCTGCTGTTGTCACAGCACTGTCTCATCATATAGTTTGACTATTTCCTACAATCACCTTAAAAAAAGACACCTTTCAATCCTGGTGAACTTGTATTGTTATCAGTTCTGTTGTGGAAATGAGGAAGAAGAACTATGTACAATGGCTAAATGACTTGGTATTGGTGAATGTATCTCTTTTAAGCAGCAAGAGCTGCCATAAGCATTGAGATAATTTATGCTCTTTTTAGAGGTATCCATCAAACGCTGTCTGGCGCATCGGTGAAGTGTGAGATACAGCTCTGGTTTGTATAGTTGGAATGTGTTTGACTATCAGCTACACCATATCTTGGACATGGCATTAATTAAACAGAATGGCCCTGTTTCAGGCCTCAATGGACAAGCATCCACATGGCAACTGTGCACCTTGTTGGCAGTAAGAGATTAAGGAATTAATTGGCAGGGTTAATCTTCATGTCAGGCTTGGAAATGAATTGTTAATTTGTTTGGATGAGTGTAAAGTCCTCTCCCAGCGATGGCAGGTGGGCTCACAGGAGAAAAACCCTGCAAAGCTGCCCTTCCTGGAGACCTTTCTATTTAACACCTCCTGCAAACAGACCTCTCAAATTCTTTGCCACTGATGTGTGAGACTCCTGTGCGAGGTCAGAGGAGGAGGTTGTGCTTCTCGTGTGTAAGCTCACATCCATGCAGATGACAGCCCAGCTGCTCTGGGCCAGGAGATGGGAGAGGGGTTTGGGAGTGCTCCACTTTACAGCTTTTCTTTCTACTGCCACTGCCTTGTGCTGGGCAGGTCTGGTGGCTGCATTGCAGCTGCTGGATCAGGCCAGCCTGCTGGGGGATCTCAGGGTGAGGGAGAGATGTGCTGCCACCCAAATGCTGCTGTTGAGGCAAGTGGTACCAGCCTTGCATACAGCTTTCAAAACCTTGATAGGTCTGTACAGACACTAAAACCTTTCAGTTACTCCTCTCCTCCAGGACACTGTAGTAGCAGTAGCTGCTGGATTCATCGATGCTTTTCCCTTTCTGTTTTCACTTTACACTCAGGACAGCAGAATATTTTCCATTTTATTATCTTTCTAATCTCTTAAGGCTAATTCATTGGCCATGTCACATGAAGACAGAAAAAAAGCACTTCAGGGCTTAAATTGTTTAAATGAAAATGTAACTTTTTGACAGTTGTGCTCTATGGTGTGCACTGATTAATCTAATTAGTTCAGCAATAAGAATCACTTTCTCCTCATGCTGTGCTGGTACATTGTGACTGACACAACCAGATTCTAGAAGTGACAGTAAATAGAACTGGCCTATAGAGAAACCTGGGATCTTTCAGGGCATGCAACAATCCTGTTTAATGCCTTGCAAAATATTACCCTGTTGCCCATGCTTCAGTTCCCACCATCAGCTCTTACACCTGCTCTCATTTTCCCTGAAGTGGGGCTGAGGAAAGTGTGTGTTCGTGTTCCCCAAGGTCTGGCCTAAAGATGTGTAAAAGTCAGGGTTGTGGTTACAGTCTGATCTGCTGAAGTTAATTTTTAAGAAGTTGCTATTGTACATCTACAAGAAATGTTCCTCATTTTTGGAAAAGCCTTTGTGTGTGTATGTCAATGTCACACAACTGGGAACAGGAACAGGTACCATCACCTCCTGTTGGTGTCTGAAATAGAGGCAAGCCACCTCTTTCTGTGCCTTGTTTATGGAGAGGCAGATGCTGTTCCAAGGTGCTGTAAAATAATGAGTGTTTCATAGCCAAAAATCTTTGGCTGAGTTTAGCTCATGTCTGCATCCTCTCTGCACGGATGGTGTGTCCACATGTCTGGTACCAAGTCCTGCCAGTAAATGGAGTTGGGGGTGAGTGGTGGTTTTGGTGTTTAGGTTAAAACCCCTTCCAGAGGAGTGCTCAGTGTGTCTGTATCCTGCCTGACACTGATTGTTTCTCTGTTCCATCCCTACCCCATTTCCCCACTTGTCCATCTTCCATCCCACAAATCACACACTCATGTCTGCCTAACATTTTTACTTCTGTTTAAGACTAAAAAGTTCTGTGTGCTGCTTGCTCTCCCCAGCTACGTGGGCCTGCAGAGAATTCCATCTGAGTCTTATGCAACAAGTGAAGTATCAGTGAGCAGTTCAGTTGGAGAGGGGAGAGCAGAGCAGGGATCACAGAGGTCTGGGAAACAGAGACAGGAGCAAAGCAGAAGGGCTGGTCTGATGTTGGGATGATGATTTTTGGGAGGCTGTCGCAGCTTCTGAGTACTAAGTAAAAATATGCTTGGCATGATACTGACCTTGGTACCCTTCATCTGACCAGAATAATTTGTTGAGACCACAAATAATAACAAGAAGCTCTGCCATCAGTTGACCCAGCAAGAATCTTGTGTGTTTGTATACAAACGGTTTGGGCTGCTCTGCAGCCTTCAGATTATTTGAAGCAATTTGTTTGTTGATGTTTGTCAAGCACCAGCACTTGCTTCTGCTTTGACCGTGCATTTCATGTTCTCCTCACCCTACAGGCAGCCAGATGGTTGTATGTAAGCCAAAACTAAGAAGGATTTCCTCTTTTCTTTTGAAGGGATGGGTGCTCAGAGATTTATCAGTAATACAGTTGTACTTAATCAGATAGAGACTGTCCTGTGTAACTAAGAAGGCCCAGAGCATGTTGCTGGCATAAGCAGCTACTCCAGAGAAAGTCCCACTTGTGTTGCCATTTTGCATTCCACTGTGCTTGATGCTTTTTTTTGACTTATCATTTTATTAGCCTGGTGGCCTAAAACACCAATAATGTGATGTTCCAGTACAGCTCTTGCATACATCATTTCATGTTAACCATTTAGAAACCCTGACCACTACATAATTTCCAACAAGACTGTCACCCTGTCTATGTCACATAAAAATTTTTAATACTAGAAGTGACTGACTGGGTTCATCAGAGACCTAATCAGTTCTTTAGAATCTACTTTGTGCAGTTGTTCTGTCTGCATTGATGGTAACATATTGTATAATCAGCTTTAGATGATGCAGCCATCTGAAAGCTGGTTTCTGTCTGCCTGTACTCATTCACTACCCAAAGGAGAGTGCTGAAAATCTGGAATTTTACTAGGATATAGGCATTTCTGGGGTTTTGTGTTGGTTTTTTTTTTTTTGTAGAAGAGCAATTCAAACCAACTTTTGTCTGCAAATTGTGCTGTCCACTTATATATATAGTAAAGATTTTACAAAGTGAGTTAGATTGTCCCTGCTGCTGTTCAGACTGTGTGGTGAAGTAATGGAACAGGCTATTTTGATAGTTTGAGTTTGGAACATGCCCCAGGAGTTGATTAAATGATCTCTTGTTACTCTGGATGTAAGTTGTGCACTTCCATGCAAACATCAGAAGTAATCAGTGCTGTTCTGTCCCTGTGTGGCAGAGCACAGTGTTTACTACCTGTTTAAACACAAAACATTTTAATAGACAATTCTATTGTCAACAGATATAGCCCTCTATAAAACTTAACAGTGGATGAAATGGAATTGGTACTGTGAACTTAGTGATAGGTCTCTTACTAAACAATCCCAAAATACCCTTTTAGAAATCAAAACTGGAATTTGTGTTTTGCTTTGAGTCATGACCCCTTCTGCAAGTTCCAGTGCCTGAACATGATGCAGAACAGCATTTTTCACCTGGATTTTCCAAGGAGAGATTGGTTGTCTTCTTTCAAAAATAGAAATGCAAAGAAGCCATCAACTGTTTTGTTTGTTGTTCCTCCAATTTTTGGGAGGCAGGACCCTGACACATACTTCATCATCTCATTTATGGCTTAGGTGAGCTGTGTGGTAGATACAGATAAAATTCATCATCTCTTTCTGTAGGAGGTGCTTTGTCAGTCTGCACTGTGGTTATAAGGTTGCTCTGATGTATTTAGATCAATGAACTATAAAGATAACCTTCTCCAAAGGAAACACAATATAATAACCTGTAAAATTAATACATGAGATGAGAAATCCAGTTAGAGCACACATCCTGCCACTTCAGTCATTAGGGGTAAGATACCCACAATTAAGTCCTGTAATTGGGAGCAGACCATGCTTGATACATTTGTTCCAATTCTTGGTCATGCACAGTTCAGGGAGCTAAAGCAGTGACAGATGAAGGCAAAATTCCCAGATTAGAGAAGAATTAGGAGAAGTGTATGTGTTCCAAATTGGTAGAATACTGACAGTTCTTGACATTGCAGCTGTTTGTCTTAGAGACACCAAAACCAAGAGAGAACAGCACTATGTAGGTTTGACACTTTTATTAACAAAGAACCCATGGGGCTCATTCATTAGTACAAAATACAATCATGTTCTCATATGTTAAACAGCATGTTTTTGTTTTTTTTTTATTTTGTCTCTTTTAAACTGTTTCACAGTTATCAAAACAAAGCCCCTGCATATTGAACTTAGTATTGTGCAAACAGTAATTATTTTAAGGATCAATTTCTGCACTAAGCCAAGTGCCAGAGAGCAGAATTTAATCTTTTTTTTTACCCCTCCTTTGAAGGGCCATGTGTGCTTCCTAAGAAGCCACATTATAGTTGGTTTTTTTTTTTGCAGCAAACAATCTAAGGCCACAGTTTATCTGCAAATTATAAAAAAAAAAAAACCAAAACCAAAAACAAAACCTCAAAGACTTTAGAAAACAAACAAAAAGAAACAAAAACAAGAAAAACAAATGCACTTTACCCTTCATGCTCGTTTGCTTGACCTTGTTTATACCAGGTAGCACACATCACCCATTGGATATTACAGTCCAAAAAAGCACCTAATGTTCTTTAAGCTAATATTTTGAGTTATCAACATGCAAGTTAATATGCAGCCACATTTCAAGTATCTATAAATGGTATCTGTTTCAGGAAATTATGCTTGTTCCCTTTCCAGATGATGTGAATGAATATCCTGCATCGATTGTATAGGCACGCCATCACTGAAATAAAAAGGCATGAGAGCTACATCTGGAGACCAAGGGTGAGTACTAATGTTTAGGATGTTCTTTCTAAAACATGCATTCAGAGTTTTGGTTAAAGCTGCATTTGCTAGAGAAGACAATACTCGAAGTTGCAAATGAAAAAAAAAAACCAACCAAACCTGTATTTTGGAAACATGATTTGCAATCAGTACGTCTCTTACAGTGATGTAAAAGGTTTGAGGTGAAGTGCTAGAAATCAGACAGTGTAAGGAAGTAAGACTAAAAGAAGACTGAAAATACGTATCTGTGTATGCCTGTAGAAAAAACTTTTCTTCTTAAATGAAGACAGATTTAATAAGAACCATTTCAACTCCTTTTTAAACTGCAGTTATTGATGAAATGAAGGAAAATTGATTACTATTCTTGAAGTTATCAGAAAATACAATGTTTTACCACATGATGCACCGGGTTTTAACCCCAAACCCTTTTGTAAGACATATGGAGTAGTTCTAGTAGTTCAAAGTTCCCTGTAGTTTAAAGACTGGACTGTAAACTTGTGTACTAAGAATGCTTTGTTTCAGCTTTGTTTCAGCTCCATTAAGTGATCTGTTGGTGGTGGCTTACTTATTCCAATTGATGCTTGGCAGGAAGCAAACATTCTACTTTAAATGAAGGCAGCAGAAGGGCCAAGTAAAATGCTGTGCCTTCACTCTTAGCAGCAACAAACTCTCACTGTTCTAAATGACCTGAGGAAGAAAACATTAAAATATTGCACCAAAACAAAGTTAAACAGCAAAAAACAAATAAGGAAACACACAAACAAAAAATAGTATGGATAGCAAATGACCAGTGCAGCCCCTGACAACAGATCTCTAGACAAAAATGCAGGAGTAATGAAAAGCTTTGTGCCATTACCAGAGGATTTTGTTCCCCTGATGTCTGCTTTCACTTCAGTTATAAGCTATGTCTATTCTGGGTATATTTACACCTCTCCCTACGCCTCCTATCTCATTCACAGAACCACAGAAACCATTTAGGGTCCCTTTTAGAACCATGAAGTATACTGGAGCTTTAACGTGACTTTTTTTGGTCTCAAATCTGACCGTAAGCAAATATCCAAAACAGAGGTAGGCTTATAAAGGCTTCTGAATAAATAAGTACTGTCCATTTTGCAAAGTATAGCTGCTGTTGGCAAAAGGATTCTCCCTTGCCATGCTTCCCCTTATCATGCTATCCAGAGGCATAAGATGCAGAAAAAGAACTCACAGTAGAAGAGGCTAGAATAATTCCCTTAAGAAATCCCTTGAAAGAAAGCATAGTGCATAAGCTCTTATCAAAGTTCAGTTTTCTTTTACATACTTGTGTCTATCATTCAGTAAATGGTTGCCTTCACAATATTGCATCATAGCTCTTCTGTCACCCATGATGTCTTTAGAATCATTATGGATGATGAAATAGTACCACTTGGCAGTCGTTAGAAGGGCAGGTTCTCATGAAATACAAACTGAAGCTAGAGTGAAGACTTCACTCACTATTTTAGTGTTCCTTTCTTGGATGCAGACAGTGCAGAACTGAAGCCCCTTGAACACTGGAATCTTATGGAAATGTTTTCTTTCCCCATATTCTGCTGTACTATGCAAGTTCTACTACGGGTTTTCAACATCGTTACATAAATTCTCCTGGAGTGTTCCAAACAAAATATAAATTCTTTTCTTTTCAGAAGATCCTTACATCTCCTCGTACTTTACGTAGTACATCCACTTTTTAGAAAGCATTCAGTGTTTTCAGGAACTTCTCAAGTATCCCAAGCATAGCTGCTGCCACAATATCCTCTGTGCAGACTAATCCAGCAGTTTCTCTTCCAGAATCAAACATGCTCATATCTCCCTCTGCATTGTCCTTTGTCTTTCTTGTACACAAACCTAAGTTTTGAAAAAGAAAACGGCTTCCTTTTTAGCTGCACTATCAGCTTAAGCAGCAGAAAAATTAAGACATTCATCACAATGATGCTCATTACAAATCCTCTTCAGAGCATGAATGAAACAGGTTGAATTTCTTCTACATCAGTAGGATGTGGATCGATCTACAGAGAGAAGAAAGGCAACAATCACTGCCTGTAATTCTTTCATTTCTGTATATGTTGTTTTGGGTTGGTTTTTTTTTTTGCCATCTGACAAAAACACCACCTGCTGTTTATTATTTTACCTCTGAATAAAGAGGTGGAGGCTGAAACCGGAACTCTTGTATGTAAGCAAAGACAGGACAGCACAATTGTTCCTCACAGTCAATTGGTGGTGGATATGCAGGAACATGTCTGGAGAACTCTTCCTCAGATACTACATCAGCATAATTTGGTGGTGCTGAAACACAAGAGATGCTACTGTCAAATTTCAAACTCTTCACTCAGAGCAAGACAACAGATGTGTTAGAGTAAGCAAGACAATGAAGACTATTAAACTATGTACTGTTGTCAAAGAGTACATAGAGCTTGCAGTGCTCTATGCTCAGTTCTTCTGCAACCAGAATTATGTTTTTAATAAGCTTGGGAAATTCAGGAACACTGCAGATGTTTTTAGGGCTACTCCAGCCACAAAACTGTATTCTATCAAGAAACGTTCAGTAATTACTTACTATAAGGTGAAATTTACATCCAAAGTGGAATTCCCACTCTCAGAAGTTAGCTATTTCAAGATTCAGCTGAAATCAGTCAGATAAGGGAAAAAAGAGACTTTAAAAAGGCTGGAGTTAGGGTATTTTCACCAATCCATTAGGATCTTGGCTTAGATTTATGTGCCTGACTTCTCCTAAGTCATAATTTAACAGCCTACATCCCCAGCTGTGCCCTCTGACTGGTACTGCTATCCCTCTGCTGCAGACAGTACAATGCTGGGTTAGAGAGAGTTCAATATAGATTACCTTCAGGGTGTTCTGGCATGGTCAGTGCCAGCCAACTCATATCCATACTAAACTGGCTGGTAATGCTGGAGTTTCTGCTTGAAAATCCAATACATGGAATAGTGCCAATCACCAGAGGCATTTCAATCATCAATTTCTTAGCACCAGGAATATGGATATACACCTATGTGACAACCCCCAAATAGAAGAAAAGAAAACATGAGACCCCATAGAATTGCTGCTCCTAGAAGCTACCTACTCCCTGTGCTGCACATTGCTTAAAATTAGAGAGTTTTCTCATCCCAGATATGTTTAGCTAATACTCTGGCAGCTTATTTTTCAGTAACTTCTTTCTTTCTTTTTGTACTATGTCTCTAGATAACATTAAAATACACAGAACAGGCTGGCTAATTACAGACTTGACTTTCAGTTCTATTTTCTTATTTCAGAAAAGAATCCTTAAAGGATTCAGCTAAACTACTCTAAAACTTCAGCAAAAACTACTTTCCCCCGATAACCTCTGTAGGTACACTACTTGAGCCGCTTCTTACTCAGAAACATTTTTCAATTTCCCCATTATACATATCCTTCCATTTCACAATCACTTCATAATCTTGTCTCTCACTGATGCAGTATATGGTATTTACTTAAGATGTTGTTTCCAAATTCAAAACCTAAGAGCTGCTCAGTACAGAAATCTCTTCTGTTCCCAGCTCAAGGTATTTCTCAAGAGTATTGCACGTCTGTAACAAAAATCCATACTTACAGCTAATGAATATTCTACTCTAATGATACAGCAGTCAAGTATAGAGGGGGATACAGGTGGGATTTTCAGAGTTTTCCCATTCCAGGTGTCTGTACTCCCAGAGGCAATGTGGTTTCCTCGGACATTGGCAACCATCTGACGGAAAGTTTTTGTCTTCCCACTGGCCAGGTAAGTTTGTGTTTGGAAAATGGCAGCTTTTGGAACAATCAAACGAGAAGAGCAGTTCTCAATTTCTGCATAGATTGGTATGGCTTCCCCTTCAAGACAGAAAAAGTTCAATCAATAATTTGTATTTCCCAGCTTTCATCTGGGAGTATCAAAGCATGTTAATGCAGCACATACATCATCTGCAATGTTATGAGAACAGGATTTGTTAAGTTTCCCTCAAGCTAGGTTCTTGTTGGTTGTTTGGTTTGGTTTGTTTTTCTTTGCAGAGTGGTATCCAGGCAGAATTATAGCCACCTACTACATTTTATGTATAAACAATGATTCATTTTGAAACATTAAGCACAATATGAACAAACTATAAAAGCTTTATTTGCAAATTACATGCCAATCTTCCTTTTATATAGTACTAACTGAATTCCAAAACGGGTTATTTCCTTAATGTATCTGGTGTTATCAAGATGACAAAGAGGCTGCTAAAGCTCCTTCTTAGATAAGTGTAAACCCACTCAAACAAGACATAAAAACCTGGTAACATACACAATTAAGTATTTTATCCCAAATAGAAACATCTTCTTGTTCTTACACTCAGATTTATGTGGCTTTTCCATAAGATTAGGGACAAACAGGATTTCCTTTCAATTTATATTCCCAAGGGGAGAGTGGAGGGCAAAGCAAGATTAATTTTGTTAAAGCAACTTCTTATCAATCTCAATTTACTACCTACTAAAAGGAACTGTTCTTTCACCTATGAAGTGCTGGCTTCCTAGAGATTAAAAAAAAAACCCCATAGTAGATGTTGAATATTCACATTTTGAAGATAACTACTCTTACCATTACAGTATCCCTTCCTCTCAATTTTGGCACTGAGAGAGACTGGCCCAGAGGTGAAAAACCAACAGCCAACCATCTTCTCCTGACTTCTGAGAACAGGTGTCTATAAAATAAAGTTTTTTTCATTTTATGGCATGAAGCTATCAAGCACTTGCAGTTTAATGTTATGCATAATCAGTCATTACACTCTAGCTCTAAAAATCCACCTGATGTGAATAAACTTACTACTCAATGCAACTGGAGTTTTGACACCATGTAAAACAGAACAGAAGTTTGGCTATCTGAACATAAAGCTGGTTTAAAATCCCAGTCTGCATTTAGACCTTCTCAACAAGGTAACAGACACCAAAGTGCATTTGAAAGGAATCTGTCTTCAAAAAGATTTAGCCAATTTTATACACTGTTAAAAGGTCTGATGTGCAGTTATTTATGCACAGAAACAACTTAATCTGCAAGCCACTAATAGTTAAGTAGTAAGCTGTTTTTACCTCTGTATATCCTTCATAACAAATAATAAATGTACAAACACTGGGCTAAGGTGATGAACCTTCATAACTTGCAAGCCATAACCCCTCCAAAAATTTAGCCTCATGACAAAGCCCACCTTAATTATTCATGGAGGGCTGTTATATTAAATGACATTCACACTGTCTGTAAAATTTTCATTAGAGTAAACCTGCATGTATACATATCACAGGTCCAAAACAAAGTTCAAGCTACTTAGAATGCCCAGTCAATATAACTACAAAGTCTAAAATTTGTGGTGTTTTGCACTTTTTTTGGTGGTAGAATCCACTACGACAAGTATTGCTTACTTTATGTTCCCCACAGCCCTCTCTTGTGCAGTAACCTATGGTTTACTCTACCCTTGCAGTATTTGGATATTCTGTCTTCATGATCCAAGAATTCACTGTTGAATATGAAGCCTAAATTCTGCTTACAGATGTCTGCTAAAGCCTAAGTTCTCTCCAGAGAGAAAGATTAAAATGTAAGCACACAAAGGGGAAAAAACCCTGCTCCAAACATCTCTCAGCTATGCTCACATCATGATAAAATGTTAAAATTATCCTAGCATTTAAAATAAAATAGAAATTACTCATTCATATTTAAATGAACAACCCTTTAGATCCAGTTGCTATCATGAAAGTGCAAGGTATAATTTTATATTATTTTCATAATATGGGTTGAGATAAAAGAATCCAGCTCATTAGCTTCCATCTTGCCTATTTTCTCATTACTTAATGCCTGATCTTTCCTATTACTCTACAGTATCTCTAGTGATTATTAGAAACTCAATGCTTTAATGTGGCCAAATCTGTCATAAGGAAATAACTGAAAAGATCTCTGAAGCAGCTGCATGCATGCACTTAATGTTAGAAAACAACATGCAAAATGGAGGGATATGTAACATAATGGCCAGAGCATAAATGACAGGCTGGGCATGATTAATACTCTTCTATAATTACTGTTCCTCAACCTACTATTATTGTAGAGTTTAAGACACTGCAGCCCTGTGAATGTAGTTGCTCTGGTAAGAGTAACTACTTTATGCTTGTACATTATTATTATTAAGCCTTATTTATGCATCTGAAGCCTGCATAACTTTTTGGCAAGAGCATCTCTGCCAGCAGGGATCCAATCAATGGTATTAAAAAAAGCCACTCTGTTTGCTATTCACACAACCTAAGATCATCTATTTATAGAGAAAAGCTTAGGGAGCTTATATGCTTTCAAAAGTCAGAAAATGACACTCCAGAATAACATGGAAATGGTTATGGCTGGATGTGAATGCTGCTTGGGAGTGATTTTTTTGCAGCTGGCTCGGGAGGCTGGAGGACTGGAGGGGACCCTCTTACCAATAAAGCTGGAGAGCTGACGTCGATATGGCTTATGACCTGAAGCTCTGTCTGCACACTCTGATCAGGTGCTGCAGGCCTCTCCAGAATTGCTTTCACATAGTACTGAATACTGCCATACTTCCCAGTAAAAGAGGTCACCAGAGGTCTGAAACAAACAGTCACAAAAGCAGAGTTCAGCTGCACACATGAACACTTCCTGGGTACATAAATGTTTACCAGTTTGCAGCTGGTACTTTTAGGGCCTTAGGGAAACTGAAGGAAACAAGGCATGTCTGTGTGGTGGGTGATTAAGACAAACGTATAAAGCTGATCTGTCAGCTTGATATTAAAAAAAAAAACAAACACCAAGTCTAATCACATTAAGTTAATGTTCCACAACAACCAGTGTCCAGCACAATCCTTTCAGGTTGGATTATTTACTTACTCTTGAGGGAGTTGAAAGCTGAACGGAAATTCATGTCTTCCATCTAGGAGAATTAAGTTTTCCTCACCTGTAGGATAAAATTAAATGGTATGTTTTTATTTATTCCATAAATAGAAGAACAAAGCAGATGCTATTATAAATCATTTATGATTAAAAACACCCAGATACAAGGAAGTTTTTATTGATCACAGTGGGTTCTGGATTGGAGCCCATGCTTTATTTGTGATGGGATGTGATTTCAGTGGGGGAAAAAAAAAAAAAAAAAAAAATCAAGGAAACTTGGTGTCCTCGAGTTTCAGTTCAGGACTCTGGCCAATTTCTAATCCAAAATGGCTTCTGAAAAGCAGAAAGGTTTTTTCAGCAGCACAGCAATTAGTATAGTTTTTCAATGAGAAACTACTGCTAAAAAGCTGCAGGGTAAGGTCAGTGTTATGAAATACTATTAATATATGTGAACATCATGCACTGAGGGCCTGCTATTAGAGAGTTCTTAAAGGCCTCAATTTCTTTTTCCCACAGGTAAATTTTGGATGTGTTTCACCCTTAGAGAACAAAATGCTGTTTCTCTTTTCATTTTTTGGTAGTGCCATAGGGCTGCAGTGCCTGAGAGACCGAACTGCCAGCAAAAGGCCTTTGAAATCGAGAGCTTCTGCCTTCTGCAACCACTGCAGAACCAGGGCTGCTGCTTTCAGCGTCTTCCATGGGCAGCTTCCCAGATGCTGCGTACGGCGGAGCACAAGGAACAGGCAGGGGTCCGATGGAATTCATCGCAGAGCAGAAGAACCTCTGGGGGCAACCAGCTGCAAGCTGCCTCCTGGCTCCGCTCCGTGTTTTTCAGCCGTGAGTGCCGAGAAATGGGTGAGGATGCAGCGATCCCTCCCCCTATCCCCCCCCTCCTCCTCCTCCGGGCACTCCCGCCAGGGCTGCGGCTGCACCCGGCAAAGGTTCGGAGCGATGTCCCCGGTGGTCGGGCATCTGCCCGGGCCTCACGTTGTTTCTCAACACCCAGGTGAGATGCTGGGTTCCCATGGGAGGAGGTTTCAACCCTCCGCCCTCCTCCTCTCCGGGAAAAACAGGCGTGGGCGCCTATCCGGGGCGGGGTGTCCCGGCCACCCCCCNGGGGAGCGGGCCGGGGCGGGACTTTCCGCTGCGGGAGCTGGCGGAGACGGGCGGGTTTTAAAGCAACAGTCGGCGGCGGCCGCAGGCTTCCCCCGCAGCCGGGGCCCTGGCCCGGCCCGGCCGCCGCCATCGCTCCCCGGCTGCGGGGGAAGCCTGCGGCCGCCGCCGACTGTTGCTTTAAAACCCGCCCGTCTCCGCCAGCTCCCGCAGCGGAAAGTCCCGCCCCGGCCCGCTCCCCATTGGCCACCCCTCAGCTCCTCGCCCTACCATTCGCGGCGGGCTGCCCCCGAGCCCCCTCCTAATTGGTTCTTCGGCGGGCTCACGGTCGGAGTGCGTCACGCTGCGTGATCACCGCGGCAGAGCCAATCGGGTGCGGACGGCGGCGCGTGGACAGCGCCTCGATTGGCGGGGCGGCTGCAGCTGCCTGGGGAGAGGGCCAATGGCGCGGCACAGCTACCACGTGCACAGCCCGTGGATAAACAGGCAGAGAGAGGGCGGGGCGAGGCGGCAGGGGCGGGGCAA
>JAAWXA010000037.1:4197669-4265345 GCA_038090715.1 Florisuga fusca
TCTGGCGGTGAGGTGGAGCAGGGGAAGGGGTTGCGGGTTCAGCCCTTCGGGGGGTCTTGCCCGGTGGTGTTGTCCAGTCTCGGTCTCGCTGTCCGTCTCACGGCCGGGCTGTGGTTGCTGCCCGTAGGGGTGGTGGCCCCTGTGCTGCGAGGAGGCTTCGGGCCCTCGGTGGGCTTCGGTTCCTGTCATGGCGGCTGAGGGAGCGAGCGCGCGCTGGGCCGGGCGTCGCGTTGGTTCAGTCTGAGGTTGTCCCCATCGACTTCGAGAGTGTTAAATAGAGCTGAAGCAGGCAGGTTCTCCCCCTGGTTTGCGTAGGGATTACTTCAGGAGCTTTGTGTCCCTGGCGGGACCTTCACGTTACCCGTGGGGTGGGGTTCTGTGTGTGACTGGGCCGTTCTGGGCTGCCCTGCAAACCGTGCTGGCCACGTAGATGCCGCGTTTTTCTGCACGCTGGAAACCCAGAAGTTTTCCTGCTTGTTTCTGCAAATCCCCATTTTGTGAGTGGGTCGTTGAGCTGAACAGTGTGGCCTAAGCCTTTCCATACAAACAATCTATAGGTGACACTTAGAAAGACTTATCCGTTAGAATAAATACAAAGATTGCTGCTGGTTGTAATTTTGAGAAGTACAAACTTAGGAAAAGCCCTGATGTCTATGGGAAGAGTGGCAAATAGGTCTGTTGATAGTTGAATGCAACCAGAGTCAGCAGCCCAAGGTAAGGCTGCTACGGGCCCAGCCACCAAAATAGGTGTTAGGAAACAAAATGCTTTGTAAATGCTTGACAGATGCTAAAATCTTGTTCTAGGAAGGGTCATATTCTACAATTTTCTGAGCTGACAGCATTGCATCCTCCTGAAGGTGCATACAGTGTATTATCTGCCATAAGCATTTCCATTGGTAACAAAGGAGTCATTTCCCACCCCGAGTCACCTGCCTGCTTGAGGCTTCTGACAGCTGCATCATCCTCCATCCCTCTGGGGGGAGAAATACCAGCCTGGTGTCTCCCAGCTGACTCAGTTAATTACTGAAATTAGCAAAAAAAGTCTTCCAGACTCAAGAATCTTGGCATTTCAATAACTAACAGCAACGTCAGCGTTCCTCAGAACCCCCATCCTGTCCTGTGAAGAACAGGAGTTACTGCTGTCACAGAGAACTTCTCTTTGCCAAGAGCAAGGTAGGTCTTTTGAACACCTTTTGTTGGCTACAAGTTAATGCACACCTCTGTTTTAGTCAATAATAATGTGGGAAAAGGCGTTGTGGATACAGGTGGGGTGGATTTGTAGAGTTTGTTTGGACCCTTGGCCACAGGTGCCTCAATTCATGATGAAGAGTTATATAACTAAAGAAAATAGTGCAGTGGTTGGTTGAGTATTTGAAGAATGTTTGGATCTTCATATTCCTTTGTGCTTTCTGAAGTATTTTTTTTAGAGACTGTAAATCTTATATTATAGTTGGGAGATATAACGTATAAAGTCATGCCATCTTTATTATTTTTTGTTACAGTAAACTAATGCAGCTTGAATGTCTAATTTTGCATAAATCTTTCCCTATATCCAGTTTTTTACATTTGTAAATACCAGACTGGTTTTGTAGCCAGCTGATAGAGAGAACATGCTTGGATGTGTGTACTGAATGTTGGATTATTTGCTAAATTTGCTCAGGGACAATGTGTGAATTCTGTGTCTTGCAACTGATTTGGAAATACTGTACATATAGAGGGACTCACTCTCTGCCCCCAAATCCCACACCTCCCTTTTTACTCTGTATGAATTACGTCCTGTATGAAAGGAATTAATTCTCTTACAGATATTCTGTGACCATTCAAATGTTGCCTCCTGTTTATTCTTTGCAAGTGTAAATGAGCTAGACAGGGAAATGAATAAACATGGACAATTGCTTATGAAACAAAACATTATGCAGAATTAGTGAGAGTTAAGAGGCTTGAATAACTCAAACAATTAGCCCATAGAGGACACAGTTAATGGGAATGTTCTGTCACAGTCAGATGATACTTGCTCCAGATGTTTATTTGCCCTTTAATTTTTTTTCATCAGGATTCAAAGACCAGAACTTGTTGAAATTATCATGGAGTGATTTGTTTTCTCATCCACACATCTTAAGAATATTTTCTTGTGCATGAGGCATATTAACTGGCCATCACAATGAAGTTGTAGCATGAATGGTGGAAACCCCTACCTTGCTATTCCAGTCTCTGTTAAGCCAGAGAAAGGAGCAGAAGGAAAACAGATAGTGTGGGTGTATGTGTGTGACTGGATATTTGTGCGTGGGTGTACGTGGGAAAGAGCAAGAACTGTATTAACATGCTTGCTTATAGTTTCATTTCACTTATTTTGCTGATTTATTCAGGACTAAGCATTTTTGTGGGAGGAACATGAGAAGAAGTGGTCTTAGCAATAGCAGCTAGTTCCAAGGCCTCTGCTTTTTAGGGGTCAAAGCTGTGACTGGGAAGGAAGTGAAAAACTTGATCAGTATTTGCTGTCCTCTTCCTGCTTGAAGGGAGCTGGACCAGACCTCTTAATCATGAGTCAGGCACCAACACCAGTTTGCCAACTAAGCCTCTGTGAACTTAATCAATAGCTTGACAGTTTAGAGAGTGAACAGCTATTTCTGCTTCTGGAGGAGGACTTTGAGAGGTGTTTATGAGAGCTGCTAACAGATAATTTACAAATTGGGGATGTCTTAGCTGAGATTGCTGTACTACAACATCTGTTCAAGTGTCTTTCTTGCCCGGTACCAAACACAACAGGAAAAAAAACGTGGCTGAGCTGGGGTTGAGTTCTGTGGAAAAGCCGTCAGAAAGGCTCTGCTTAAATGAAGGCCTCACAAGAGCAGTGAACAGCGTGTAAACCCCATACTGCCCTTCCTGCATGGTGGGAAGGAACTTCCAGTACACCTCATCCTTTATCTGTAAATAGATTCAGCTGTCTCAGCAGGTCTGACAGATGTTAGGAAGCAGTTGGGTGGGAGCAATGTTTACTCCTGAAAGCAGATATTGTGGTCTCTGAGATTTCAGAAAAGCCTTCTGAATATTGGGCCTTTTGGACAGACACTCAGAAATTCTCTTTCTGGGTTTGTTTATGGAGGCAGAACAGGGAGGGATAAAAGATGATTCCTTTCTTTCCCTAGTTCCTGACCCTTTACCAGTGAATTCCTTTATCCATGTCCAGTGCAGCCCTGGAGCAGGGTGTGAGTTCTCCCTGGCACTTCCAATCAGTATACAAAGGTGACAAACAGGCATTGGTGATGCTGTCACGTACAGTCTTGTATTGCTTTTATTTTATTACCAGTAATTGAAAGGTCAGCCAAATTTTTCATGGACAATTAAGTGACACGTACAGATGAGAGATTGCAAGGAAAGGGAGATGCTTCTCCAACTGCTGCTGCTGTTTCCAACAGTGCCCAGCTAGCCTGATACGTCACCACTGCCAAGGTGTAAAACACCAGAGAGAATATTTTTAAGAGTTGTGCCATACACAGTAGATTGAGGAAATCAAATACTGAGATACTGTCCCAGGAATATCAGGTTTTACCTTGGCAGGTGCTTGTCCACACAGTCTGTCAAAGCAGAAGTGTGTTGAGAGCCAAAGGACCAATGTTAATACAAGGTTATATCTGGAAATGGAAAATTACAAGTCGCATTAGGACTGCCAGTGTGGGAAATCTGGGGCAGAATGGGGGCAAAGTAGGTTGTGTTAGCTTGGTGGCTGGAAACCAAGCTGTCAAGACTCAGACCTTGAGTGCTTGGTTCGTACAGCTGCCTCCTACCCTATCCTGCCTTCCAAGGCGTGGGAGAGGTGTGTGTTATCCCAGGGGCTAGGGGCTGGGGTAGAGGGAAGGGTTGTGGTGCAAACTGCAAGAGATCTTTTCCACTGTCAGTGGCAGGACTTTCTCCCTCATCTGCAGATGAGCAATCTTGTGAGGTGTCAGAAACAAGCCTGCCTGCAGGACAAGGGTCCCCATATCAGTTCCTAGCCCAATGCACTGGAATTGCATCCCAGCACATGATGGACCATCATGTTGTTTCATGCCCTGGTAAATAAAACACTTGAGTGACCTATTGTTTGTGTAAATATTTATGTGGTGAATCAGATTGCAGGATGTGTTGCAGCCAGTTCCCTTAGATAAAAGTGATCTAAATCCAGCACTCACTTGGGCAGCAGAAGATTGCTTGAGGGTGGCTTTGGCTGTGCTACAGGCTTTGCAAGGAGTATGAGGAGAGAAAAATGGATGTGATTAGAACATCCCTTCATCCTGATGTCCCCCGAGGACAGAAAGATTTGTCAGGGTTAGTGGTGTCTGCACCATTAGAGTGGCCTTCTGGAAATGCTCCTTTGGAGGGAGAGCTTCGTACCCTTGTAACAGTTACTCTCTCTATCTCAGGGACTCTGACTTCAAAGCAAAGTAGTCAGAAATATTTCTATAAGTATTTGACACAGAGGGAGGATACAGATTTCTGTTGTTGAATCAACAGTGAAGCATCATCTGCATTATTCATGTGTGGATCATGGTTTGATGTTCCAGCTCAAGGGAATGAATAGCCAGAAAAATTTCAGAATTAACAAACTCATTTGGGTTCTTAGTTATGTGCTGCTTTAGCTGATTCCTACCATGGGCTGTAATTTGAGGGTTTTGAGGGCTTTGTAAAGTACCTTTTTTAAAAATTTAAACTGAAAAAGTTTGAACTTGGGATGAACCTGACTCTCATTCCAGAAAACCTCACACTGAAGGGAAGTGCATGCCTGGATCTGAATTCACCTTTTGTTAGAGCATTCCTGCAAACAGGAACATGTGCCTTGTGGTGACTCTTCAGCCTTACCAGTTCACCCCAAACAGTGACGTGGGGTCATATCTTTGAGAAAATACAGATGGCACATCCCAAACCTGTTTGCTGGGCAGCATCTGGTAGAAGAAGTCACCCTCACACTGTTTATGGCTCAGACAGCAATTGACAGAGCTAGAAATGCTCCACCTGAAGTGTTTGTTTTGTTTTTTTTAAATTTCACAACACTCTTTCTGGTGGCTGCTGTTGTTGCCCAGGTTTAGGAAGGACTTTACTTCAGCAGTAATGGAGACAATGGAATGCTCATGCCAAAAGCAGATGTAGAGTAAGAGCTACAAGAGAGGGAAAGAAGAATCAGCAGCCTGAGAATAACCCAAGTGGTGGGGCAGAACAGGAGGCAGCCTGGGACTGCAGTTGAGCTCAGCTGGTGGGAGGGTGTGCTTTAACTTAGAAGGGTGTCATTTGGCTTTTACTGCTTCTTCAGCATTGATTTAGAATACAGGGTATGACTGCCCAAGGCACGTCATCAGGTCAGCCAAGGATGTTCTTGGTGTCCAAGAGGACATTGAGCTCCTGTCTCCAGTGCTTTGGAGGAAGACTGAGCAGCCCCAGCCATGGAATCTGAGTAACAAACCCAGGAGGAAAAATCCTCTGACATCTACTGGTAACCAGCTGACGTGGCAAGGTATGAAATCTGATTGTAATTATTGTCTTAGCATAGAGCTGCATCTTGTATGAGCTTCTTCCATTATGGAAGTGAATCTGAATCTCACTCAGATAATTCCCTAGGCCCTGGAGAAACCAGGATTTTTTGATTTACTTCTTCCTTCTTCATGTGCTTTACAACCAAAGGCTCAAAGAGACACTGGCTCAGAACACACATCCCAGAAAGATACTCAGTCTTCCCCTGTAGTATGGCAACACCATTATATTTTCTAGTCACCTCTGGTTTTTATTCATTGTGCTTCAAGGAAATAGTGTCTTAATTCAGGGTAGAAACTGTTTCTAAATAGTAGGTTATTGTTTTGCTACTTTGCGTGAGGTCGAATCATTCACGTCACTGAATTTTTCTAGATATCTATCAGGAATTATCACAAACCTTTTTTTTTGACAAGCTGAAGAAGTTGAATCTTTTATGCCTTGTGTCATGATACCCATTTTCTCAACCCTGGGCGTCTGTGTTTCATCTTTCCCAGGTGGTGTTTAAAAATATTTACTTGGTTAACTGCATTTAAAAATATTTAAATATTTCTTGAGAAATTTCTCAGTAACCAGTTCAAGCTGTGATTTAAAACAGAAATGAAAAGGCTGGGCTGACAATAGCTGGTTGAGCCTGCATTTCCCTTTAAAATAAAATGCACAAATTATTCTTAAATGTAAGAGAAGGTTGGGCCTTTCTAGCATTTCAATTACCGACTGTGTATGTAGCACCTCTGTGTTATAGATGTGCATATACATACGTGTATAAATGTATATGTATAAAAAAAAACCAAGACAAAGCTCACTTGCTGAGGTAACTGGTGTTGTGGAAGGCAATAATGGTCAGCTAGCCTTGAAAAGCAGGGGAGATAAGAACACACTGACTTATTAATGCTGTTCATTTTTAGAAGCACTCACAATGAGGCTCCCAATTTGACACCTTCTTCTGAAATATGAAGTATTACTCATTGTCAGAGCCAGGATATGGGGCTAGATGGACTTTTAACTGCCTGCTGTTGAGATTCTTATCTTCCTCTGTGGGGTGAATTAGAATTCTTTGGATCAATGAATGTACACAGTCTTTTCTTGTATCAGAATAACATTACACATCCTCTTGTCATTATAACACACCAGAAGATTATTTTCAATGATAATGACAAGACCACGTCAATCATAGGACTTCTGTAGTGGGAATTTGCTTCTTATTATATCTTTCATGTGGCAAATTGTCCCTTTTTTTTTCTTCATGAATTACTGCTCAGAAGTTGGTAGCAAAATGTCCAGAATTTAAAGAAAGAAAAGGAAAATGTCTCGCTTCTGCTGCCACCAATGCTCTAAGTTATACAGGCATTTGTTTCTCCTGTGCATCTGTGATTACAAAAATGGTACAGGCAGAGCCTGCATTTTGTTCTGCTTAAATATCTGTACAGATCACAGCTTCTCCCTGATAGACACTATTGTTGGAAAACATTAGTATGCACTACCTGTATTTTTCTGTGTTCAAAGGAAGCAATCACAGAGCACTTCATTTATTTTATCAAGAGCTCAGTAAATGCTGCACTGTTGCCATTCTGCAAAGAATGCATTTCCATGTAGAGGCATTATCATTAACAGATTCTTTTCAAATTCCAGGAAGAGTGCAATACTTTTATTTGGCATAATGAAATGCTGAGCACTTAGAAAATAGGATTTTTAAAAGACCTTTAATTTCCTCCATATTTTATTCTTTCTTTCTTAATTAATTTCGCTGGAAATGTCTTCTGTGTAGACAAGTTCTTCTAGGCCTGATGTCAGATCTTGGGCTCAGTATTTAACTGGTGAAGACACTGACTACTGTTGTCCACAGAATCTGACAAATGTAGAAATGGATTACAGAAGCTGCCAACTGTAAAACAACTTCACCAGAAGGCTCACTTACAGAGACTGAAGTTTTAGCTCAAATCTTGATGGACCAACTAACTTGAAGTGGCTAAAGTTAGACAATCTGGATCCTCTCTGGAGGAGAGCATTTTCAGATATGTCATAGATTTAGAGGTCAATCTTACTCTGAAATTTTAGGAAGTTATTCCACAATTTCCAATATAAGAAATGGAGCAGAAGGCTTCCTGAAAGTTGGTAGGATTTAGGTTCCTAAGTTGGCAAGATGCTTTAGAAATGAGGCCAGTTATAACCTCACTTTTAGCACATTTTCTTTCTTTGTTTTGCTCATTATGTGCATTTTTGCTTGGAACTATTTCTCCTTCCATTATGAATTTTAAATTAATTGTAATTGATCAGTCTCTTCTAAGTTTTAATACTTGGCTAATCTGTAAAACTTGCCAACAAAAATGGTGTCATAATTGCAAGATTTTGCACCTTGACATTAAGTGTATATTCCACTCATGGCCAAATTGAAAATCAAAATAGAAACTTTGTAATAATCTCTCTTTACAGTTTGGGTTATAAGAAGCTGAGAATTCCCTTAGGCTTGATTGATAAAACATGGCATTTATCCTATTCCTAGGATGATGTTCAGCAAACTTTATGACAGAGGGAAACAGCTGGTAAAGTGGGTTCATGGAAAGGTGAAGGTAATATAGACATAAAAAACAAGAGGATAATGATTTTAAAAGGGATAATAGTTGTAATAACACCATTAACCTTTTGCTTCAAATTATTGGATGTGTGGTCTTTTCAGCAGGCTAATCAAAGGTTTGTATTAACTGCAATGCAAGAGGAAGTGGCAATATACAACCTGAGGTGATTTTTTTCCCTTTTCCAATTACTCACTATCAAGCCCTTACTGGAAAAAAAAAAGGAAAAAAAAAAGAGAGATCATAAAACCAACCCTTTGGCTGCTGCAGACCCCTTTCAGTTTTAAAGTGAAGCTGAGTGCAGCTGACCTGCTTTCAGAAGAGACAGCCTACTGCTTCCTTCCTGCCTTGCAAGAGCAGAAATAAGTAAGAACCAGCTATAACTAGTTGTGGATTCATAGAAACTGAAGTTAGTGATTGAAGTCAGATATGTAAACTGATGGCCAAGTGTCAGAAAGAGCTGACATTCCTGAGCTGCATGGAAGGGGAGCAGCAGATACCCACCTCAAAGGGCAGGAGTTCAAATCTCTTCATACAGTGTAGGCATGTCACTGCTGAGGCCTGATGGCTCACCTGGGTCATGTGGAGCTCCACTGTTCCCTGTCTAAGTCAGTCCTGGGATCTAAACAGCTAATTCAGCCTGGAGCAGAGAAAAACTTCCTCTTTTGCTTTCTCATGAGGCTGAGTAGGAGAGGCAGGCTATGCTTTGACAGTTTATTAACATCCTAAAAGGCAAACAGACTGGTGGGGCAACAGGTGATGGAAAAGCTCCAGGGGACTCAATGGCATTGTTCAGGAATTTGTCCAGTTGGACAAATCTGCTCTGCAATACGATGTCACAGGTGGTGAACCTTGTTGTTCCCTTAAAGCATCTATCCAAGGTGCCCATCAGGGAAACCTCCTGCTGTATGCAGCCAGTGGAGAGAGAACCCCCTGAGTTAGACACCCAAAGCAAAACTGACTGGCTTGCAACCTGTCATGTCAATCGGGTATGAAAGGAGTAAGTGTAAAAGGAAGTTTGCACCATTCCTCACTGACAAAACTCCATACCATTAACAGCCCCATTCTGTGGAAGCAGAGGATGGTGAAAGACTTCAGAGGCTGCGTGCCTTGAATTTGAATCAGGCAGATTGAATTTAAAATCAACAAGCTGAAAGAGCCTGAGATAAGAAGTCAGAACATTCAGAGGAAATAAGAACTGTTCCAGGAACTAAAGGTGAGAGAAACACTAAGTCACATTAAAAATATTCAGCAAGAAGAAAAGACACCTTTTCTTTTTCTGGACACCTTTTCTTAGAAGTCATCTATAATCAGTAACCTTTCCCAGGCACTTTTCCAGGCTGTTTTTAGTAGCTGAATCCTTTGTTTCAAAACCACCCATTGATTCAGTGCCCTAAGAGTGAAGTAATTAGGGTGGACAGAAACCTTGGCAGCTGTATGGATGCATGAGGTGTAGAAGAGAGAGGAAGAAAAAGGAGTGAATTACTTTTTCCAAAGAGCTCTTACAGCATGTGTGAGTCTGCTGTAGTGTATCTATTAAATACATGTGTATGTAGATGTGCAGCTCTATTCATCTGTCTATTGATCTATTTATTTCCATATACACACATGCTGATGTACATATGTGTGTGTTCCTGAAAGATAATGGACTCTTTAGGCAGTACTTTGTCAGAATATCATTTAAAGAGTTACATCCTTTTAATGCACAATAGTTTAAGCAAACTCCAAGGTTCTTACTCAGCAATAAACCCATTAAATCATCTTAAATACCATGTCATAATGACAATTTGATGCCACCAGATGTGGCACTAGGGAATTTTTTTTTTTTTAATGCTTTCCTGGAGATACAGCTTCCTGAATTTTAAATTCTGTAGCCTGTTTGCACAGCTGTTAGATCACAGAGTGCTGCCATCTTTTTGCCTTGTATCAGTTATTCACTAAATCATGTGTGGCATGAGTACAAACTCACTGCCTCTAAAACATTTAGGCTCATATCCACTTCAGCCTCGTAAAGGCTGAATAGTTGGGCTGTATGAGAGAGGGTGTATGAATGTTAAAATCCAAGAGCAGTAGAGCTGTGGAGCTTCCTCATGGGGAGGTTTTAGAGCTGCAGTCAGGGCTGCTGCCCTTTGCACACCCCTTTTCACTTACTATTAAGCATCCTGGATCTATGAAAAATACAGATGCCTGTCCCCTTTCCTGGCTTGTCTCACCACAGTAGCCAAAAAGGCACCACTTACACATGAGGGAGGCTTAGGAAGGGGACAAGTCAGCAGGATACAAGAAGAGTCAAAAAAAAAACCCTCTCAGAAGGAAGTCTTTCCCACAGTGCATATGTAAATGGTGGAGCAAGCCAAGTGGAGGGCAACAACATGTAAAACAAGGAGCAAAATGAGTGGAGGAAAGGCACTTCCCTCACCCTGGAACACAGTGGTCTAGAAGCAGTTCCTAATCCAAGAACTCCCTAATTTCTGACTGACAGCAGCAGACCATCTAATGTGCAGGCTGTGAGTTTACCTGGCCAGTAGCACTGGACCCATCAAAGATGTGATGCTGGGTCTTTGCTCTCATCCAGTATGAGCAGATCATGTCAGTTGTTGTTTTTGTTTTTTTTTTTTTTTGTCAGGCTCCAAGTTTGTATGGGTGAGTGCTGCATGATGGGAGGTGGCAGATGTGGCTGCTCTCCCTCTGAGACCTTGTGCTAGACAGGCATTTTGCCCTACAAAATGTAGTGGGCATGTGGGAGACAAATGTTGGTGAGGTTGTGAATTTCGTGCAGTCAGAACGTGCTAATGAGTGTGATCACATCTGAGGCACAAACACTGATGGTGAAATTTGGAGCTGCTCTTGGGTGGGTCTCTGACCCTGGGGAATTGCCATGAGGATATCCTGTGGGTCAGGGAGCTTGACACAAGGCACTGAAAGCCCAGCTGTTGGTAGGTGACAAACACCTCCTCAGCTTGAGTGTGAGTCAGTGTCATCTCAATACCGACTTTTATCAGTGCCAAAGAATTATTAAATCCAGATTTAATGTTAATTAGAAATACTCTTCAAAAGGTTGATCCAAAGCCCAGTGGAAAGATTAGCATTGTCTGGCATGGAGTGTTGGTTTGATTTGCTGCTCAGCTCTGGGCTGATACGTGGGTCTTTGAGCAGCTCTGTATTGAAGAAGGCCTGAAATGCTGTCTGGATTACCCTCCAGTGAAGTGTAATATTTGATAAGATCAGTAAACACGTAACAGAAACAAAATGACAAAGGCATTTGAGCATCCTGTGATAGTAAATGAGGTAGAAAAGTTAAATGGATACAGAAGAGGATCCCCAGAGGTTGGATTCTAGCACAATGCTGATACAAGCCCAGTTGTTACCGTATTGATATCAACATGTGGAGCTCTAAATCTTTTTGTATCGTGGCTGAATGGAATGGTTTGCTCGTAGCTGCCTTTTCTCTTACTCATATTGTATAGGCTGTCCTCCTGCCAGCAAACAAATAAAAACACTGTGCCAACCATAGCAGCAGTTTACATGGAAAAGCAATGAAGCAATTTCAGGAAGGTATTAGATGTGATTTTGGCTTTTTTTTTTTTTTTCTTCTTTTTTTTTCTCTGTCACTTAGCAGCTAGAAGGAGGAGCTGCACTGATGAGCAGAGCCGAGTGTGTATTATACAAACTCACATCACAGTCTCATTGACAGTTTGTGGACCCCCATATCTCTGTTTCCATCTGTTGTTTTAAGACTAAATTGTTTGGAGGATGTCCAAATTCCCTTCCCCAACATTGGTGAAGTACCTGCCTGCCTTAGGCTCCCTACACAGGAGAGGCTTCTCCAAAGAACAGGATGTGCCAGGGGATGCTCCTTTCTCTCCTTCTCCCCGTTCCCTCCTTCCATCCTCTTCCCTTACTGCACAGGGGTTTTATAGGGTGCCTAAATACATCACCCCAGCCGGGGACCAGTCAGAGGGGGTGAATTTGGGTTATGCTGCTGATTTCAACTGGCCCTGGCTCAGAATTAAGATAACACAGACTGCAAGGATTGTGGATATGTGATCCAGCAGTTGTCCGTGGCCCACGAGTGGGCAGCAGCAGAACCCACCGTGTCTCAGTCTAGGCAGTAGCTCATGGCTGCTGCAGTATTTCAAGAGATAACAAGGGAGTGCCGAGCTTATCCACAAAACCAGAAATGACACAGAAGATAAATAAGCAGAGTGTAAAACATAAATGTAAGCCTATTAGAATTAAGTATGTTTTAATTTCTGAAAAGAATGACATTTTGATGTTAGATTTACCAAACGGGAAAAGATTGCATGCATCGTTAAAAGAAAATGTTTTTGAGGGGCCCTTAAAAAAATTATATCCATGTTTGCAATTGCCACGTGCAAAATATAAAAATCAGAGAAGGGAAAAAACCCCTAGCAAGCAGTGGAAATAGCCCGTTTTGTGAATTATAGGAAAAAATATACCATCTGTGATTTAGTGCAGTTCCCAAGATCCCATCTGTGATTGAAGCACAGTCTTCATTGAAGGCTGAATCCCTGAGCCATTCCATATGATAAAATACTTCTCTTGGAAGATGTTTGGGCTAATGAGTTTGTTTTTCTGGAATATGGCTCTTCTAGATGAGACATAAGACCCTGGAGGCCTAATTTTGCCTCCCAGTGGCTGACTAGAGCTTAGTCAGGAGAAGCAGGAGTGAAAGGAGGTCAAAGATTTAACCACCTTTTCCTTCAGAGTTTCTGTACTGCTTTTTATCAGGTCAGGTTGTTGGGTCTAAGAGGTCTAGATGGTGATTTCATAATCTCTGGAGTCAGATGTTGTGGTCACCAGTGTCCTTGCACTAGGAGGGTTCATCACACATCTGGAGCTGCACAGCAGAAGCTCAGGCTGTTTCCTTTTGTTACTACTACTCGTTTTTCAGCAATGTAGAGTGAGAGATCCTTGAAACTGGCAGCAGGCCTCTAGTGCAGATGCAATTCTGCTGTTTTTTGATGCCTTGATATGTGTCCAAAGGTAGCCTGAGCTGTGTCAGGTATTTATACAAATACAACATATTTAACTCTTTTAATTACACGCACATGTACAGACTGGCACGATTTCAGTTACCACTGAGATTTATATTTGAATAATAAATGCATTCACCTGTTTAATACATGTTTATATTTTCTACTCTATATAATTACATGCTGATTATACAATTATAGAGAATAGTTACATATTTTGCACAATTATGCCATTACTGAAATAATGCCTGCAATAGAACCGTGTGTGTAAGCGTGCACATGTTTGGGAAAACACGAGCCAGGGTTGGTTGTTGCAGTCACACAGAGCTCCTGCAGCTCTCTTTGGAGTGAGGTGTGCTGCTGGAGGAGACAGTGATATACCACAGGAGCCTGTGGGTTATTATTAGCACCTGTGGGTGAATCCAGCTCCATTACAAAATGGTTTCAGCTTTCTTATAAAACACCTGCAGAGAATAATAACAACCTGGTTTCAGGCTTGGCTGTCCCGGCTTCCTGTGCCCCCTCGGTTTGGGGGTGCATGTGACACCTCAGAGCCACTGTCCCCCTGAAGCTTGGTTGTGGGGGATGGGCCACTGAGCCCCAGTCTGCACTTGTCTCTGCTGATTTTAGGGTGGACATTTCAGTGTCCTCAGAGCACTGCAGGCACCCTGCCAGGCTCCTGCTTCCCACCACCGCCTCAGCGCCCAGGGGACGGGGCAGGTGGGTGTCACACTGGAGAACACGACTGCAGCTGGCTCTGGTACAGCCCTCTGGTCTGGGGGCTGTCATGCTTGGGGGGGTTCCTAGTCACCCGCTAAATACAGATGAATAAACAAGCAAGTAGAAGCTATTGATAGCATCAGCATCTGTGTTTGTACTGATGGGGAGTGAAACGATTCACCCGAGCTCACAAAACAAAGCAGCGTCGGAGCTGGGAGCGGGATGCCCGCCTCCCACCTGTCTTTCCCGGGGTCAGACGGCTGCTTGCACAGCATGCAAGGGAGAAAAGCAGCCCTGTTCAATAGGATAAGTACACCCTGGCTTTGCATCTTCCATGCTGCAGCCAAAGGGTTAAAAAGAAATCTGTGTGTTCGGCATGCTCTATGGAGTGCCCCAAGACTGAACATGAATGGCCAAATTGCTTTTTACTTTTTAAATTAAGTCCTCTGTCTGTACACATGCAGCTAACGCTGCTGTTCCATTAAATAAAAGAATTTGTTCCCACTCTTATTTTTCATAGGGTAAGACCCTGCCGTTCCATCTCGCAACTTTACTGACATGAGATCTTATTAAAAGCAATCCTCCCCCTCTCCTCCTTGAAATCTGAGCTTCTGATGGCTTCATCCACATTGTCTTTATTTTATATACACAGTTCTGCAGCTGCTGCTTCCTTCTTCTCCAGTAAATGACAGCATAACTGTTGCATCCACTAAAAAAGTAAATAAAATTAAATGAGCAAGAACAATACATCTCTGGCAGAGAATAATAACTCTTTTAAGGCACGTATCTAAATTGTACAGCCTGATCTTAATTGTAAGGATAATTTTTTGTTATTTCAAGCAAGTTGAAGCGCGACAGCAAATGCACCCGCTTGGCAGTACACCCAGAGAGATTTCTGTGGAAACAATGGAGAGAATTCTTCTGAACTGAGAGGAGATGGAAGCATCTTTATTAGGTTAATAGGGCTGTAGTCTGTAATGAGAGAGAATGGAAGAAGTGCTGTCATCTGTTGGTTGCTTGCTTGGTTTGGAGGCTTTTTATAAGCACAGGCAGTGCTGGATCAGGCGCTGGGCGGGTGTTGAAGAGGTGGTGAGTGGTCAGTGTCAGCAACAGCAGTGAGGAGCCCCTTGACCAGACAGCCTCCAGTGGCTGTGTCTTGCTCCCCAGGGAGGACCAAGAGTGGGACATTTCCCTCTTCTTCCTGAGCCTGGGCTGGGCTGGTGCTGCTGAGGTGTGGCCCCAGCCAAGCTCCAGGTCAGCACCGTTCTGTTCCCATCTCTGTTTCATTGTCTCTGCCATCACTGATGAAGCCAGTGCCAACAGTGGAGGCCAGCAGCTGCATGCTGGGAGTTACTGGTGCTGTTTAGCCATAGCTGTGGGGCTGAGGGAAAATGTCAAGGTACCTATTCAGTCCTTAGACAAGAGTCCTCTTCAGTTTGCTTGAAATTTGTTTGAGGAGCTGGGAAACAATGTCAAAGCAGACCAAAGCCAGTGAGAGTAATGTGAAGTCAAATGCCTATATTAGGGGAGGACAATATTTGTGGTAGCATTAGAATCTGTAGTTATTTTTGAGAAACATGCAGCTCTTTATGGAATAAGAGGAACCTGGGCAGATGTGTGATCAGCTCTTCCAACAGCTTGGATAATTCAGAAACTGCAGAGCTGAGACTCTGGGGGAAAGCAAGTTGCTTTCCTGACTGGTGGCTGGGAAAAAAGGAGAGCCTGGTAGAGTGATCTGATGGAGGAGCAGATCAAAAAAACTTCCAAGCGGTGACACCGTGCCCTTGGTGAGGAGACAGGAAGGGATATGAGGACAAAAAATAATGCAGATGATGACTTCAAAAATGTAGAAATTTTCCCTTTTTTTTAAAAAAAAGAGAGGGATAAAGCTACAAAAGGTGGGAACTGCATTGTCTGTTTTGAAAGTAGCTAAGACAGACCTCGGGGAAAGATCAGGCTGGGCAGGAGCACTGCTGCTCCAGGGGAGCAGCAACAGTTAGCAGTGAGCTGAGGTGAATGCCTTATCAAAAGGATGAAGGAATAATGTCTATAAAAAGGACAAAAAAGGTTTCCATACCAGCTGAAATAACTGTAGTCAGAGATTTACCGTGGCTCTTCTCTGGGTGATGTATGGAGGAAGAGGTGAAGAAGGACATCAGCTCAGGGCAGCCCACGGTGAGGCTGTTTGCATGTTGCCCAGCTGGACACAGACTTTCTGCTGTGGCAGGTATAGAGCTGGCACTCACCAGCTCTGCCTTTGCTGCCTTGTAAGCACTGCTTGGTCACTGGTATGGCACTCCAGCCTGCCCAGGTGTCCCCAGGAACATCTTCCTGGGGATTGAGGTCTCCGCAGAGGGCCCCAAGTGCCAGGAGGGTGGGCACTTGGCAGCTCCCCATGGGTAACCTGTATGTTGAGGGCAACCTGAAGCCTCCTGTACATTATGTTTGCCACATCATTGCTGGCCATTCACCCTTGCATGTAAATAGGGTGCTGCCTGAAGGCCTGACTTGGGAGAGGGTGGGGTGAAACCTCAGCTTGCAGGAGAGGAGGAGGACACTCCAGACTGTGCTCACGTACCTGCTCTGCGAGGCAGGCTGAGGCTGGCTATGGGTTACTATTCCAGTGTAGCCTCCGGGATAAATAAAAGGAGCCACGTTCCCATGAATGCTGGTCCTTGTACCAGCTCCAGGTGTCAGCAGGGAAAAGGGCAGCTCCTTGTCCTCAGCCAACCCAGAGGAGAGTCTGAAGCACCTGCACGTCTCCTGTCACTGTTTCAAGGAGTCCATTCTGCTCGGCTGGGACGGTTTCTCTCTGCTCCATTGCAGCCTGGCTGGCAGCATCACTCAGCTCCCCTTAGACCAGCCAATTCCATGCATGAACCAAGGGCAGCATCTGGCCCTTCAAAATGATCCCAGAAGGACCAGACACAGCCTGCTCAGAGAGGCAGGAGGAGCCCATAAACACAGAACATCACCTTTGCTTTCTGATGCTTCTCTTCGGTAAATGGCAGGGAGGTCACTGCTGGTTCTGTTGTTGTTGGTTAATCAGGAGGAAGAGTTACAGCTTTTGGAATATCTGGCCTAGCAATTAGCATACAGATGCTCCTTACATATGCTCCAACTTGATGAGAAACACAGAGTAGTTTGATATTAATATAATTTAGAGCTCATCATGAAAAAATCACATTGCCAGAGATTTATCCCTGGGTGAAGGTGGGAACTTGTCTGTGACCCGATCGGGTTTTTGTCTGTGGACTAAACACTGAATTAGGACGAATGAGGTGGCGAGGGCACAGTGAGCAAAAAGTCTTGCCCTGCGAATGAGGGCAATAAATGAGGTTTTCGTTTAGTTGCATAAGCTCTTAACCTTTCTTGCTGCAAAGTGCCATCTAGTGTCCACAGCCACCCATGCCTGCTGGCCCCTGCCTGCCAGGCAGTGATGAGTCAGGATGCAAACAGCTTAGAATGACTTAAAGGGAAGGCACGGAAATAAACTTTATAATTTTTAAGAACCAGATGTTATTGGTCTTTAATGCATGATTGTATAAACTCAGGCAAATTAAGATTCTTTATTATGTGATGGAATGGGAGATGTTTCAATCGGGTTCAAAAATTACCTGGATCTCAGTGATGGTGCTGAAGGAGCACGTTGTCAGGAAAACAGTTGTGGAATTTCATGCAAAAAATACATGCCCAGTGGTTTGTCAGATTTGTATGTGCAGTGAGCATTATGGCACTGTGAGTACTGTCTGGGGTGCAGGGGTGCTTCTGTGTGCTCCTGGGGAGTGGGGCACTGCACACACGGAGTGGTGCAAGTTGGGCCTTTCCTCACCAGTTTGCAAGCCAGCTGCAGTGAGTGGGTGAATCCAGCAGCTGGCAAGCACCTTAATGACCGTCACCCAGTGTGTAGGTGCATGCAAATTATTCATGCAAAAGCCTAGAGTCAGACCCAGCAAAGACACAATTCAGCATCTGAAGTGCAAGAACCAGGGAGCTACGATCCACGTGCACACCTACAAGTTGGAGGCAGAAGGGAGTTTGTAAAAGGGGTGCACAAAAATAACTCTGCATCCAGATTTGTATCTGTGTCACTGGGGTGGGGCTGTCCTGATTGACTTGGAAATCTCCCTGCCACATCTCATCACCCCTGAAGCCACCCTGAGCACAGACCTCAAACACAAAGATTGTTATTATTATTTGTTGTTATCTGCAAAGTGCTGGCAGCACTTGTGTGCCAGAGGATTCATGCCTTGGGCTTTGCTCTTGCAGTGGCCAGGAGCAGAGTGTAATTAGCCCAAACAACATCCATGATAGAGAACAGTCCTACTGACAGGGAGCAAATTAGGTCTCTGACCTAGCAAAGCATTTAACCGTGTGCCACATTTTTTGGTACGTGTATCTGTGGATTAAGACCTGGATGATGTAACCTTTTGCTGCCTCTAATTTTTTTGATTGCAGTAAGAAGCAGAGTGCAGCTCTGAGCTTGCTGGCTCAGAAATCCCTGTGTACAGTATTAATCTGCTTTCTGAACTGACTCCATGTGGCTGGACAAATCACCAGGGTTTCCTTCTAAATGGGAAGATCTTTCCTGTCTACCTTCCTGGACTCCTCTTTTCCATTTGCTCCTTTGTGATCTGCTGAATCTCTCTCAGATTCCTTTTCTTACCTTGGTGATAAGCAACAAAGCTAATACAACATCAGAAAGGAACCTGGAAAACTGCACAAACTGTACTGGATGTTGAGAAACACACAGTTTTTGGGGGTTTTTTTTGGACTTTGGGAAGCTAAAGTTGACTTGAAGTTTGAGGGGGTCCATTTGTTGTGAGAACTGATGTGACCTTTATGAATTTCTCAGGACTTTATGAAGAGCTACATATCCTTCCAAGGGAATTCTGAGCTTAAGGTTTTACTCTGGATTTTCTCATGGCATGGCAAAGGTTTATATTCTGTGCAGGACAGGCTGGAAGCACATCTGCTTTGCTTCCCAAGCTATGGGAGAAAGGGAATTTGAGGAGGAGACTCCATGTGGAAATGAGTGGGTGTTACACTTGATAATCCACTTGTATCCCTTGGTTCAGGAGGCCCCTGGGAGTGTGTGACACAAGATACTCTCCTATGATACCTGCTCTTTGCCCATACTGTTGGACATCTGAAATCATCTTTGGTCTGCCTCCATGTTACTGCTCTGATCAGCCATGTTCTTCATTAATTCCCACATCTTCTGATCCAGTGTTGCTTCCTCTGCTGTGACAGGGTATGGTATTATGGAGGGCAACCCCACTTCTCTGTCCCTGTCCTGCTGCCCCGTTGTACCCCATATTGCTGGTCCCAAAGTTTTACCTATACACCTACTGCATGGAGCTGGCAGGTAAGGCAGCTGCCTGGGAGCCTTTGCACCCCTCCCCATGCACCTCCCTCTCTTCTACTCACCTGGGAGGGATACTGGTGTAATGTATGCTGAGTTACAAACTGCTTGGGTCACCTTAAATTTTGATGCAACAGTGAAAAGGGAATTGATCAGCTCATGCTAGAAGTGATAGTTGTGATTGTCACTTGTGTTGTCCAGAAGTGCCTGGTGACTCTGTTCCTGAGTGTTTGAGCCAGGATATGCACAGTGCAAGAGAAATACAGATAAAAAGAATGCTGCTGAGTTACAGAGAGGCAGCCTCAGAGGTTTGTACTTGAGGTTGCAGCTCCCCTTGCAAGTGGAACCACCAGTTCTTTAACAGAGTGCATTGCCCACAGTACAGTGTGTGCTGAGAACCTCGACCTGGCTTTTGTTTATTGTCATTTACTCAGAGCAGCACCATTTGTACACCTCTGATCTAAAAATGGAGGGGAAAAAAGCTCACCCCTCTCTTAATTATTACAGTACAGTGCCTTTCTTTGGTGGCACCTCTTGGCCAGCAGACTAACAGGTTTCATACTAGGGTGAGTGTCTTGTGATGGAAATGTGATGAATTTCTGTGTTCCATGCTGGTGCTCTATGAAGGAAATATTGCAAATTGGCATAGAAGGATAGCCTGAAGTATTTATATGTTTTCCTTTGGTTTTAACATGCTTATGCTGTGATGGGCATGGTACGGGTTTTGTTGGAGCATCCTCCCAGCTGCTGTGAGCTCAGGCTTTGGATACAACCAGACAGAAAAACCCAAGCATTTTAAAATCTAAAAATATTACAGTATTTTCTCCAACACAAAAAAAAAAATTATTAATGTAAAAGGTTATCCAACATTTGCTTGGCTTCTCTCCTCTCAACTGCACTTCCAACATTTCTTTCTGGATTTGCAGACCTTATGATTAGAAGAAGCCCTTCCAACACATGGGGATTTTTTTCACCAATTGTCCCATCTATTTTAGAACTTTGGGTTGAGCAAAATGTTGATTTCAGGCTGCGGTGCACAAATCCCAGGGTTCTTGCCTTATTTGTGCAGAGTCAGGAGAAGGTAACTAATACAACCTGGGCAAACTTCAGCTTTGCTACCCAAGGGCAGAAATTTCTGCAAACTGAGGAAAGCTGCACAGAGCTGCAGTACAGAATGCTCTGTAGATAGGTGCTCCCCCTTGAGGTGAGGTTTTCAAGTGAGAGATCATCTGTTATATCTTTGGGTGTATGTGAAGAGAGTTAATCACCTCCCCATGACATGGAACATATGGGTCTGAGCTGATTGTAGCTGAGTTCCTGTGGCTTCCATTTCTATCCAGTGGTTTTAGTTACACCTTGGTGGTGAGCTCTGCTAACCAGGGCTATCTGATTTTTTTTTTTCAGAAAGTATGTATGCTCTCCTAATTACCAACTACTGATTAATGAAATGAACAGAAGAATGTATCAGGAAAGAAATCCTTTCATATGAATTACATATGGCCAAGCTTTACTGTTTAAGTCGTGCCTCAGTCACTGATTGGGATGGTTTATCCAAACACTTATCTTTAAGCCCCAAAATAATCTCACTGAACTTAGCAGTAGATGGCAGCCCTCAGTATTAAAAATAAAATCTCCAACCTTAGCATTTTACAATTTTAAGACGCAGCAACCTAAGTGTTTGCCAACTGCAATAGTTTTTTTCAGTTTGGCTTCTGTTGGGCATATTATGTGACTCTAGTTTTACTCATTAAAGTCTCAGATTGTGCTTGTTTTGTTAACAGCCACTAGGGCAGGGGTTCTTACTCTTAATTGGCACCATCTGGAAATGAGAAGGAAATTACTCAGGATTAACGCAAAGACGGGGAAAGGCCTTGCACTTTTCCACGGCTGCAAAACTTGTCTTGTTTGGAACAGCCACATCTGGCCTGGGAACCTGCTTGCCCCTTATTTCTGCTGGGTGCTGGAGGGAGAGGGAAATTCTTTCAGAAAAAAAAGACAATCTACATGTTGCCAGCAGAAAATAATAATTTTAAAGCAGGAAGTTGCAGGATTCGGGCTGCTAGCGAGCTGGGCCTTTTAATGCAAATTGAATATCTTTGTTCCCAGTTTTTTTCCAATCTTGCACCACTTGTTCAGCATTTCCTCATTTTCTGGCACTGGTTTCCATAGCTGCATGCAATCTCACTCTCACACAGATGCCATTCCGTGTTCAAAGCACTGAATGCTACAGGGCATATTAGTGTTTTTATGCTTTAGATCTATCTTTATGTAACTTCAGAGCTCATTAATATATACCATTTTGTGTGATTAAAAAACAACAACCTGGCACATGAGGAGCTTTGAACAGGAGAATGGAGTGCAAGGAAAATGGCTTTCTACCCATTATGCAGATTTTAAGCTAGATATGAGATGGGCCCAGGGAGCCAATGGACAAGGTAAAACTCTTGCAAGATAATAATTCCCTGACTGTAGCCAAGCAGACTGCCTGTCCAAAAGAAGCCAGAAAGAGTCAAATACTATTTGAAATGTTAAGATTTTCGTATTGTGATTTCACATTAGTGGATGCAATGAGTGAAAAATCCTATGATGGTCCTTCTAAAGCTGTCTAAAATCTCAGGGAAAGCCATTTGCTGTAGGGAAACCCTCAGGGGTTGAGGTGTGGAGGTACCTGGGTGATGGGCTCAGAACAGGAAGGTGTAAATACGTGGGTTGTTGGTGAAGCACAATTCTGCCGGCAGGTACAGTCTGAAACCTAGATTCTAATACTGTTGTGCCCAAAAAAGGATTAAGTTTCTGGGTGCCAGAGCATAGCTCTGGAGTCTCCTCTAGCTCTGGATGCTGGCTTTGACGGACTGAGGTGTTGAATATCTCCTGCATCAAATCAGGTGAATTTTTCTGACCATCATTTCTGACTTTTCCAGCTGTTTTCTGCCTCATGACACCAGCCTGTCCCCTGCTCACCAGAGCACAGGCTCTTTTAGCAGCACACAACAGAAGCAATTGCTCTTTCAGGTTGAATGCCTATCCCTGATGTGTCTGTCTCTCCTGCCAGGGCATCCTGATAACCTGCCAAGAAGATCACACAGCACATCCATATGCACACCATGATGGCTGCAACAATGAGGAGCAGCAGGAGGAATCAGGAACCACAACCAATTCAGGATTCAGCTCTGAAGGTAGGGAGAGCTGCTTGGTGCATCTGACAGCAGTCAGAATACTGACATGGTACTGAGGGGCAGGAGGGCATTTTTGTGTGAGAAGGCTAGGGGACACTGCAGCATGAAACAAACCTGACTGGTTCTGAGGTACCTGTAATGCTGTAGGAGTATGTGTTTTACATGGCAACACTGAACAAAGCATAAAACCATTCCCTTTGAGGAGTCTGTATTTCTAAGGAACAGCTTTCCAGAGAAAAAAAGATGCTTTGTGTTAGGATGGTTGGGAATCTGCTGTTGCTGCAGCTTGGGCCATAGCACTGAAAAATCTGGTGGATAATCCACCCAGTGCTCACTAAAGCCTCCCAGAAATGGGCAAACATGTTTTTCCTATCTTAATCCCTGAGTTTGTGTTAAGGGATATGTGAGCTGAGTAGCAATGCAGTGCCCAGCTGGCTAGGGGGGGGGGTGACAGGGAGATCCACACAATCCACAGCAACTCCAGGCCTTTTCCCAGTGCTGGACAGTTTTCTCCCATTTCTCCCATGTCTTTTTCCTTCTCCCATTCAAAAGGATGTACTGATTATACACATCTATGACAGCAAATTGTGACTAATGTATGAAATGAAAATCCCTGCCTGATGGCACAGAGATCTTAGACAGCTACTCTGCAATTACTGCCTCACTACAATTTCTGCCGGGTGTTACTTACTCCAACACAATACTCAGCGCAGGCAATTTACCACGGAGGTCATTAAAAAAAAGAAAATCTCATTAAAACCACACTGTTTAAGAGCAAGTAGTTTCCCAGTTCCCGTTTCTGTTTGGTTTCAAGCCTTGGAGGCTGGCTGGGTGGCTGCCCAAGGGAAAAATCCCTCTCTGGTGTGAAGAACAGCAGTGGTGGTGGGGAGGGGGGGCTGGGTGCTGTGCAGGAGGGTGCAGAGGCTGCCCAGCTGCTGTCTGCTTCCCTCCCCAAGCTGCTGACCCCGGGGGGGATGTGAGCGGCTGCTGAGAGTTATGAGAGGAGGGGAGGCTCAGAGCTGAGCGAGTCTATTGAGTAGCCCAGGGCCTGAATTTAGCAGCCATTTCATTCTCAGGAACAGCAAAACCCCCGGGGACTTGGCACACTCTCCCACAGGATGATCTGTTGAATACTCTGCAAGATGCTGGATCAAATTCTCTCCACAGCAGCATCAGGTGCTCCAACTGCTGCGGGGAGCAGGCAGGGCCAGTTGGCAGCAGCGCGGGCGTCGTGTGAATGTGCTGAAGTAGCAGTGACACGGGAGCTCCTGCCAGGCCCTGCCTGCAGCAGGCGAGGCAGGCATGAGAGCTATCTTTGTGCAGTGTAATTTCCTGACAGCCCCAGCTGTCCTGTCTCCTGTTTGGAGGTGGCAGAGACCCCCTGCTGAGGTGCCACAACTGTGCCAGTCAGGGTGAATCAGACTCTGCAAACAGCCACCACCACCCAGGCCTTTCGCCTTCTCCAGCTGATGACCCGAGCCAGGAGATGGCAGCTGTGCAGCACCAGCTCCCCGGAGTGGGAAGCAGATGCTCTATGGGCAGTTGTGAGCCTGGGGTCAAGTGCTTTTGGGAAGAAACACACCAGAGATGGTATGGGGAAAGTGGTTCTCATCCCTCTGGCTGGAGACTTAATTCAGTCCATCAACTATGGATGTGGGAAGAGCCCAACAAAGCCCATCAGTTTACTGATTTTTTCCTCCAAGAGAATGACAGTGTGTATTTAAAACTAGTTTATTCTCTTCCACACACCTGAGTTCCACACATCCTTTGTATTTTTCCACCTATAAAGCTTCATTTTTCTTTGGAATATTGTGATAGATAGAAAATATTTGAAGTTGGTGGGGAAACAACACAGCAATATAAGTTACCCAAGGAGAAATATTTGTATATACAGCAAGAATTTAACCTCAAACACTCAGTTCACCTATTCATGTGTGATTTATATTGCCCCAGGCTCTGAGGCAGAGTGAACATTGACACCCTTTGATGTTGAAAGAAGCCTAGTGACTGGCCTTTGGAGAGATTTGATGTCTCTATCAGCCTGTCAATGGAAAGCCAGGCAGCAAAGCCAGGCCCCCTAAAGATTTCAAGGCCTTGTAGGCAGAAGGATCATGTAAGCATTTTACTTCCACTGAGTGCTTAAGAGGCAGAGCACAAGCAATGGTCTAATTGAGTGGTTCCAGGGCGCTGTGCTGTAGTCAACATCTCACATCTCTCCCTGACCTTTTGGCCCAGAAGAGGTGCCAGTGTCAGTGTCAGGGACATTTAGCAACTGCACAGCCCAGGGTGAGGGAGTGCTTTGGCTTCCATGGCAGCCTGGTAGGGATGTGATAACCCATGGCCAAAGTGAGGAATAAGCTTTGATTGTGTAGAAATGGAAAGCATTTTCTGGCACTTCTTGAGGGGCAGATAAGCTCCACTCATTGCTGGGTATCAAGTGTCCAGGGTTTTCCATGGGGCAAAACAGTCCAGAGTAGGTTTCACATTCCACATGGGAAAGGAGACAATGCTGCAACAACACAAAAATAGGGCATCATCAGCATATCCTGCACTGGACATCACTGGTACAGACAGACCATGCACTGAGGTTTGTGATGGGAGGGAGGGGCAAGAGGGAACAGGAGGTGATGCTGCTTGTGAGTCAAATTTCTAGCAATTTCTAGCAACTGCTCCGGTGGGTCAAGGGTTGGACTAGATGATCTCTGAGGTCCCTTCCAACCCGGCTAATTCTATGATTCTATGATTCTATGAAATTCCCAGGCAGTGTGCTGAGTAACACTTTGGAAGACAGGATTAAAATTCAATACAATGCTGGTAGACGGGGGAAATGACTTGGGAACAGTAATGTGTGATATAATAAAGACAGCAGTAGAATGGTTTGCAGAGAATTAGGGACTGTTGGCCAGGCACAGCAGGATCTGAGGATTAGTGGAGATTATAAACTGAAGATGCATCTGAAATGTGATGCTATTGCAAAACCAAACAAAGGACCAGTGCTCCATGCTCTTCTTGAAGCTGAGAGCTCACTTGATTCAGATGTGACCAAGGCTGCAGCTCAATAGGAGAGGTATAGAAACCATCCAAGCATTTGGAAACTAAGAACAAAGGGGAGCTGGTATGTACCACTTGGCAAAGAAAGACCAAGGGAGCCTGTAAGGGAGAGACTGTAGTAGCTGAAGACTTAATCTGCTTACTGGTGGTGGAGAACTGAAAAATGAAGGAGCAGAACTGGAAAGTGGGCAAGGACTGCAGTGAGTGTCACCTGAATGCCTTGCTGTGGACAGGAACCCTGTTCAGTTTGCTCATTTGTGTCTGGTTAATCTTACAAGTGATGGAGATGAAAAGGTTGTCACTTTCTGTTTTTTAAAGCCAAACTGTGTTGGGTAGCAACAGGGGGCAGAAATATAGCAATAGATTTCTTTGCTGCTCTGGCTGCAGCCCTGGAAAAAACTCACACCTATAGCATTAGTGATGCCATATATTGTCCCTAACTTGCTCTTGTTCCTGGGGAGGTTCCAACACTGGCATCAACCTTCCCAGATTCTTCCTTTGTACCCTTCAAGTGAAAGGACTCTAAGGTCACAGGTTTAAGGGTGGTGCATGGGGTATCTGAGTAAAGAGAGAAGATATTCACAAATTTGGCTCAGAGCAAAATGGAAAATAATTGTGGTTTCTGATTTTCCAGGGAACCTCTGTGGGGAACTAATAGTCTAGACTTGTCCTTTTTGAGGCCTAATTATGTCTCTCTGTCAAGCTATAAAAACAAGAGTCTGTAGCATCACAAGGGAAAATGAAAGCTATTGGCCTGTGTTCTGAATTTAATAGGATGTCAAAATCTAAAGCACAGTCTGACTGTTTTTTGACTGAGGTTAGAAAAGAAAATGCAACTAATTAGGCTGTTTCTGAATACCCCTCTCTGTCTAATAGCTGTAGACCTGCAAACTGTATCATAGTGGGAGTCCCAGACTCTCTGATCAGTTCTGCTGTCTGGATGGGAGGGGTCTTTCCTGCTGATGGGATTCAGGCTTCACTTGAGCAATGTCACTGTTAGTGGGGACAGTTCCTTGGGACATGCCTCGTGCTATTGTACCTCTCTGTGTCAGGGAGATGGAGAAGCAGAGCCAGGGCTTCAGGCATAAGGAGGTGCTGCTGGGGAGGAGCAGGGTGTTGCATGCTGTTGCTGAAGCAGTATTTTTCAGCTTGCCTTGAAGATAAAATTCTGAAGTCTGTGAATGAAGAAACATTGGGGGAAATACCTTGTGTATGAAATGCAGGCTTTACTCCTTGGTCTCTGAATCAAAGTAACACACAGTGGTCACCAACATACAGAAAGAAGTGTGGGAGCTAGGGATTCACCTCTGAAACACCGCAGGCATCATACATGTGAGCTGAGGCAGTTCATGCCAACCTTTCCCTAGGCAAGCTGCTCTTCCACATCCTGCTTTTCCTCCTGCACCCAAGTTCCGACCATTACCTCTCCTCCCAAATTTTAAAGCTGCTCCTTGTTCACAGTCCTTCATAAGCAAACACCAGAGGACACCACCATCCCACAAAGCCCGAGACAACATGAAGTGATGGCCTGTATTGAAATGACAAATGTATTAATTAAACCTTTGAGTCTGCTATGTCAGCAATGTTAGATGATGTCCTAGTGCCTTCCTCTGTCCTTTGGAATTCAAGTTTGAGGGGTTTTCTTATTGAAATAATTTCTTGGAGAGACCTGCAGCAGTTACCAGTTTCTTTTACCTTTCCCTTGTCAGCTGCCCTCATTCTGAACCTCATTCTGAGCTATGCTCAGCTGGCTCCTCATGTTTTACAGATGAACTGAAATAAAAGTGGAATTTGTCCCACTGTGAGAGAAAGGATGAGGAAAAAAAAAACAAAAGCTGTCTGTAAGGTTTTTCATGCAAGTCCTACATCCTTAGTTTTACCCTTTTTTTGACACAGAAATTTGATTGTTTTCTGCTCAGACATTCTGGGGCACCTTTCTGGCTTTCATTCTTCTTTTCTGACCTGACTTTGGGTTAGTTGGGAAACCGCTGACTTTGCCTCACAGTCAAAACTGAATGCTGCAATCAAACTCAGAGGACATCAATGGGCAGGAAAAAATGTGTCCCCAAAATGGGGATTTTTTTTGATGTCACTTCTGGAAGGTCTTACAGAGGGATTTGAGTCAGGAAAGCAGAGTCCATGAGTCCGAAAGAAAATGGAAGGTCTCTCCAGGAGTTGGCCTGAAAAGGAAGTCTGTGAAAGAGTGTAAAAGGAAAGAAACTTGCATAACCCAGAGGAGCTTAGGAAGTGGAGAGAAATGAGAGCACCTGGATCTCCTTAGTGACTGCCAAAATACTGTGTGGCATTGCCTCAACACTTAACATGGAGACGTGTAGCCGTCTTTTCCAATAACTGCACACCAGTTTCACCCACAAATGATAGTTTCTGCAGACACAGCTAATCCAGGTATGTCTCTACCCAGGCTGTAGCTGGGTGAAAAGCAGCGTGGGACCAGTAGTGGAGGCAGAAAACAGTTGCTCACTGTCTTGTCTAGGCAGACTGCTCTGCAGCTTTGTGTGAGGATGCCTGACTTTGAGGGACCTGCAGATGATGTAGAGCAGCATCCACACGGGCAGTGGCAAAGAGAGGAGGAAGGAGGAGGAGGCCATGACTTGGAAATGTCTTTAGCTGTGGGTCTGGTTTGTGTTCCCTGTTGTAGAACTGGTCCTACTAAAAAGGAAGGTGGCAAAGGTATGGCCTTCCTATGGATTATTCCCAATGACCACCAGCTTTATTAGGGAAAGATCTGGGCAGGAGACAGTAGCTTCATTTTGGTGTAAACCCAAAGGGTGTCCATGAAGGTGGCTCATCCACTGCCAAGTCCTCCCGTCCGGGCAGGGATGGGTCATGGGCTGCTTTCCAGGGCCCTGAAGCACAAGCTTTCCAAAGCTTACAGAGAAGCTCCTTAGATAAGGCCTCGAGATGTATTTTTAGGAAAGCCTTTGAGAATGGTCTTAAACCTAAATGCCCATTTAAGTCTTACTGAACCTTGGTAGAGTCGAATTGAGACGTGTGCTTAAATAATTTCCTGATTGCCAGCTGCAGCCCTCAGTTGGGTGTTGCTGCCAGTTCAGCAATGATTGCCTTCTCCCAGTGTCAGTAATGTGTGAGGCAGGCAACGTGGGAAGAAAGAAATGAGAAATTACCACTTCTGAGAGGACCATCAGTTTGTTTGCTGTCCCCCACCAGCTCCTTCCTTCTGCAGAGGTTCATCAGGGCTTCTCCAATCAGCACAAAAACCTTCCTGGCTGCCCCATGTTTAGCACAGCTTGGCAGGAGTTACCAAAATGGCACATCTGAGCACTAATGCACTGGTAATTCTGAAGTTTTAACCTTGACCAAGGCAGTCAGAAACTACAAGGAAAATACAGTCTGCTTACAAGGGGGAATTAATAACCACACAGCTCAGATTTAGCATAAAAAGTTAAAAAATTAAATAATGAGGATAAGCCTCAAGTTTTTCCCCTCAGTTTTAATCTGTATGGCTTTAGGGTTGGAAGGGATGTCCTGCTCAAATAAAGGATTATTTTTTCCTTTTAATCTGCAACATACAGCTGACATAAAATTAACTCCTGCAAGTTGCCGCGTAAATGAATCCAAGTCAAACAACACACAGGGAGCAACACAGCAACCCAGCCTGCTCTGCTCTGCAACATGGGCATTTAATTTGTGCATAGAAATTCCAGGAACTGCAAAAAAGCTGGGCCCATTTCACACGTACATCCCCACGAAAGCCTCCCTCCTGCAAAAAATTATTTTTATTTTTTTTTTTCCCTCGGTGTTTAGGGGGGGGTTGTACAGGGAGGGGAAAAAAGGTCATCAAACCCGTGTTAGATGACGGCAGAGATTCCTCGGCTACCAAACGCAAGGGCCGAGCAGAACAAAGAGATTTGCATTCTAAGTGATGCAAAGCAGCCAGCAGTGTTTTAATGTTGTGTTTGCTCTGTGATGTCTTCATCAGGCGCTCAAAGGCAGCGGCTCTGGCAGCCACGGGTCCCCACGAGCCTGTCAAAACTCCGTTTCCATGGTTTTCCTTCAGGCAGCACCATCGGCAGACAGCACGGAAACGGACCCCTGCAACCTGTTTTGAACAGTGTCTCTGATGTAGGGCCCCAGAGCGGGCATCAAACTAGCAACAAGCAGCAAGAAAATAACAATTTTGCTTTTCGCAGGTGTCAGTGCGGCAAACAAAAGGCTGTTTATGAAAGATGCAACATCCCTTTTTTGTCAGTGTTGGCAGTTTAAAGTCAGGCGGGCAGCCGTCGGGTTGAGGAGATTTTGGAGGGGTTGTGCTGTGAGGGAGGGAGCTTCTCTTGAAGAATTTAAATTGTTTCCTCTTTAATCCTCTAGCCTCACTAAATAGGGCCTTCTCATCCCCAAGCTAATAGCTGTTAATGGCATTTCAGTTATTCTATTCAAATCAAGGAGGAGGGCTGTTTTCTTCAAACAAGTACAGGATTTTTGCAGACAAAGAAAGCGTAAGGGTCTTGCTCTTCCCTCACCTTGAAGGGCACTCTTTCATTTAAATAAAAAGTGCAGAACTTCTAAAGCATCTGAAGCCATATTTGAGCATTGATGCTGAATATTCAAGAGAAAGATGAATCCATGGTCTTTTGCCACTATTGCTGCCTGTGTGCAGCAATTATAAGAGCAGAAATCAGGAGAGCTGACAGCTGGACCCACACTGAACAGGAAATTTCTGAACATTGGTCAGGGATCATCACCTCTTGGTGCCTCAGTTTCACCATGTGTGAAATATTGATGGATTATTTTCTACTGTAGTGAAGGACGTGGAGTTTTATGCCCAAAGATAATAGAAAGCTCATGGTTACCCTTGTAGTTATGACACCAGTGACTGGAGCCAATGCAACTCCCTCAAGGAACAGTTTTCCATTAAAGAAAATGGATGGGTCAGATGCTGACCAAGTTACAAGAGAATCTGCTTTTTCCTACCAATTAGGCAACTTTACCACAGCTGCTCTGGGGAGTGCTGTGAGCCACCAGCTTCATTGGCTCCTGTTTCCTTTGCAATGCATCTGCCAAGCCAGGGAGAAGCCAAGAGTTGGGAAGCTTTGGGAGCACTGGATCACAAGCTGTGTGGGTTTTTTTTTCTCCTGTAGCAGAAAGAACTTGAGTGGACATTTGGTTTTATAAGATTATGGCTTCTGTTCAGGAGCTGTAGGTGGTCAGCTGGGTGCTTACAACACAAGACATGCACACTCCTCAGGGGCAGCCACAGCAAGGATTTTTCCTTCACACATCTGGATGTTGGAAGTCAGTGAGCTGTGAGGATGGCCATCCAGGATTCCTGACCCTTCTGGGGCTTTGAGGTTTCAGTCTTCAGTTTTCTAAAAAGAATCTGCAATCTTGTATTCCAGCTCCTGATTTCATGGTTCCCACTGCTTTGGAGACAAGTGCCTGTGTAATGGAAAAGGTCAAACTGCTTGTGTTTCTGTTCCAGAGTAGTATGGAAGCCAATGAATAGACAAGTCTCATGCAAAACAGATGCATTTTTCTGTAGCTGTCTCAGCCTCAAGCACTCTAGTTCCTGGTTTGACTGAAGTTACTCAGAGTACATTCAGCAAATGCTGTTCCTGTCCTCACAAAACTCATCTCCTACACTTCCAGATGCTTTGAAAGTAGACTGGTTTAATTCTTTACCTATAATTGTGGGTGTTATTCATTGCACAGTATCTGTGTATGAAGCAGACTGAACTCACTAGGTGTGCTCAGAGGTGGGGAGAGCACTGATGAGCAGGTGCAGGTGATGCAGTGCTGTAAATGAAGTTATACCCAATGAACAGTCAAAAGATCTGATTAGCTTGAGATTGAGAAGGCTTTTGAGCTGGTTATGACATATGTTTTGGACTTTAATTGATCTGTTAAGTAAAAGCAGGGCATTTTAAAACTGATTATTGTTTTGATTTACAACAGTGAGGAGCACCAGAACAAAGCCAGGTGCCTCCATGCTGACAGTATGGGTGAAGTATTAACAGATCCCAGCATTGTTTACCACTGCATGGAAGGTTTCTGTGTCCCAGCAATAGTTAAGTTCCTTCTCCACTGATAGAGGCAAGACGTTTGTTCTCAATGTATTACTGCACAGTGCAGAATTTACTCTGACTTTTTTCAAGAGCCAACTGTAGAGCAGAATGAATGTTCAATGAAATGAGCAGTGGCTGGCATGAAGGGATGGGGTGAACAAGCTGCAGAATCTAGCAGAGATTTCTTTTGATCAGAGGGAACTGCTCATGACTTTTGTCCCATGTCTCATGATGAAAAAAAAATCCTCTGGTGCAAAAAAAAAAAAAAAACCAACGTGCCTGTGTCACAGTGGAGTCAGAAGCTGGCAGTCATAGTGCCTGGACTATTTTTTAAATGAATTTTTGTGTTTGCGGGGTATTACATGATCATACAAAATGTAACTTTGTATTGTTCTCAGTTTTGAAAACAGCTGCAAGTGGTGTGGGTTACAGCAAACAACCAGGCAAAGCAGAACAGACTTCATTCAAGAATGGGTTGGAGCCACACTCCAGGGTAAAGGGGACATATCCAGGGAATTACTGGAGGAAATTTGGAACATGGGAACACCTGCTTTAAAACTGAGGGCTTTTGAAAAAAAAAAACCAAAACAAAATCAAAATTATCTCGTCTTCTCTATATAGCTGCACTGTTATTCATGGATGGGGCCTGAGCTGGAAGGAGGCAGGGGTGCTTAGGAGGTGTTAACCTTTTATTCTCTCCATTGCTTTGTGAACTCTTCTAAATCAGTAGATTTACAGATGTGCTTATCTTGGGATAAGAAAACTTCTAGTTTGGAGTTAACTGATCCAGAACTGGACTTCTCACCTGTGGGGGCAACATTTGAGGGATGCTCTGGGTAGAAGGGAAGAGCCTCACCTGGGAAGCCACTGCCTGCCCCAGTGGAGTAAAGCTACAGTGGAGGGAAAGATCATGGCTATTGCAGAGTTCAGTTATGCACAGAGTTACCTCAGGGGCTGGGCAGGGAGAAGTGTGTTAACCTCTTGTGTGCTGGGAACCAGGTAGCACCCCTGAACCCCATCACCAAGTGATTCATTACTCTGTAGGATCTTCTCCAGTGGGTGTATTCCCATTCTCATGCTTTGATTTAGCAGCACAACCTCACCATTACTATCACTAGTATTTTATTTGCTATTCTTCCTTTTCAGGTATTCAAGTTTTTTACAGGAGAAAAACATCCTGGAGTCTTAATCTGTGAGTAAACAGGGATTTATCATGTAAGAAGTCTTTCCAGGCTGTCAGATTAATATTATTCTTTGGAGTTGTGGTTGGGAAAGGTGAAAAAATAAAATCAAAAAGGACAAAGAAGTTAGCACAGCACAGTGTGCATGAGGTATCCTGAGTAGAGAAAACACACTGGATGACATACTCAGGATGGAACAGAAGTGGGAAAAAGTAATTTTATCTCAGCATTTGCTTTGGCTGACTTCTCAGTCGCCAACATATTAATGGCTTTTCCCCTAGCAACTACAGAGCTTCCAACATGCAACAATTCTTTGGTCATAAAGACAAAAAATGGAGTTTGCCAGAACAGAGCTACCCCATTCTGGGCTGCTGACAACAGTCCCAGACTGGCCATATGCTCTGCTGCACTCACAAGTGGTAAAGCAACATTTCTGCTCCCTCTGGTGCCGGTGGCGTCCCTGCAGTTGTTATTCTTTCTATCCAGACCCTCTCCTCTTCCCTGGAGCTCCTGCCTGCTCTGTTCCAGGCTGTACTGACAGCAATGTCACAGCTCCTGAGCGCCGAGGAGAGGGAGCAGATGTAGCTGTTGTCACTTCCCTGTGAGCCTGGCTCACTCCATCCCTAGAAATGGCTCCTGCAGTGCAGAGTGGAAGGGACACAGAGGGAGCAGGGATGCTCCCGTGGGACAGGCCTGAGCTGAGGTGGCTGCACAGTCTGTGTCTGGCAAGGGAGGAACAGGACCTGCCAGCTTTGGGGCTGCAGGGGTTGAGAGTAATTTCTGATGGATTGTGTGTAATTGGTGAGATGGGGAGTGAGGTGGTGAAATGCAACTGGGTCCTCTAGGGGATAGAGAGGGCAGTTATCAGGTCTGACCCAGCAAGAATTCAAGGCTCTGAAGGAATTGGTAGACATGGAACATAGAACCAGATGGAACCGAAATGTTCCATTTCTTGGGGTTTGACTTCTCTGCACATAGGCAGAGAAAGGATGTCAGGTGAGACCCACAGGCACTGCCCATCAGGACTATGTTTTCTTCATAGTTAATAATTGGTCTAAGCCTGCACTGTGTTTTAAAGGAGTGACCCCATTTTCTCCTCCATCTCTCTGCTAGACACCCCTGTCTTGCCCGAGTCAAAAATCCAATCATGGAATGGGCCACGTGGCTGGAGGAATGGTGTTTGTACACCAGGGAGCAGAAAGGAAATGATGGTGGCAACTTGGCCTTAAGCTGATTGTGAAGCTACACCCTTGGCTGGCATCACCTAATTCCAGGATTCTACTCTGTATGAAGCATCCTGATGTCTTACAGCCCCTGGTGGACTTCTCTGCCATTGACCTGGGAGTTCCTGGTGCAGTGAACAAACTCAGATGAGCAGAAAAGCTGAAGGTATATTGAAACACTAATTTCTACCTCTAGCCATTAGCAGTAGTGGGAGAAATTCAGTCCTGATTCCTTGCAACAAAAGACAGGAGTGGATGAAACACTAGGTTCTTTCCACTAGGAAATCTATTGTCTTCCCAAACTTACTCTGCTTTCAGACAAGGCAGTTCAGTGCTACCTGCTGTCTTCAGGGTATGTCTGTGTTTATCTGCACACTCACTGCCAAGGTAGATAAGAGACTCTATTCTCTAAATTATTACTATTTTTTGCCTTCTGAGGAGCCAGTCTGACTTTAGAAAGAGGACTAAATATTTGAACTTGGTTTGCAGACCTGGAAGTGATGGTTTGGGTTTGTATTTTTTTATACTTATTTATATCCACTAAAATAATCAGTTTGAAGAGCATTTTTTTCCAGTTTCTTGGGCTAAAAGCTTCCCTTTTGTTAATACTCTGCCTGCTCTGTTCATTATTCCGTGCTAGACTCTTCCCTCCCCTGATTGCATGTTATCACCTTCAATGGAACAGCTGTGTCATTGCTAAAGGGTGTTAATCTTCCCCTATCTCACACCTTATTGACAGCTAGAGCAGGGGAGGCCCCCAGTCTTTTCTGACTTGGGTGACTCCTCCAAACATTCCTTTTTTAGCTTCCTTTTCATTTTGTACCAATCCTGCCATAGTCTGACCTGGAAGAGGCAGCCACAGCCCAGTGCAGCCTCTCCTGGGCTGCTATAGCCAGGTTTGAAAGGTTCTGCCTTTTTTCCTTCTAGCAATTATAGCCAGGTGAATATTCCCCAACAATGTCAAGGGACAATAAGCCACAGCTAATCAATAAGCACAATACCTATGGCACACCAGAGCCCAGAATAGAAACTGCTCCAGCAGGTGGGACAGCTGGCTTGAATTTTTATTTAGTGGTTGTGAAAGTGCTGTGGCTTTCAGTGAGACAAGAGCAGCACTGACAGTGACAGATCCCCCACTACACTGCCACAGAACAGAATGAGCCACTTTAGCAGGTACAGTTCATTTTTCCTGAGAGTTTTGTAAGGAGTTTGAATTAGTCTAGGATTTCATTTTTCTGAATTCCTGTTGTCTGCCTGTGTTCTGGACTGCCCTGCAGTTTCCAAGGTCACTTTAACTTTTTGGAGGTCTGGAGAGTTGCCCTGACTCTAGCTGGATCCATGGCAAATGTGTGTGTGTGTGTCTAGCTGACTGCCTGTACATACCTGCCTTAAAACAGCCACACAGCAGTGGGCACCCCGGTCAGGATTTCTGCTGAGTCCAAGGGGATCAGGGGCAACAGTTCCTAATAGGAAACATGAAGCAGTTAACACCAGTTGTCCTGGCTTCCTCCTGGAGTTGCTGTAGTGGAGTGTTGGCCACCAGAAGCGGGGGCTGAACAGTTCATTGCTGCTGTAACCTTCATGTCCCACCCAGCCCAAGCATTTCTGACAGCAGAAAGCATCTACCAGCAGCCTGCTGAGCAGAGCAAGATGGATACAATTCTCTCGTTGTTTGATTAGGAGGTAGGCCCAGATAAAGGAGACAAATGGGGCCATAAATGCAACATTTATTTTATAAAGCTATTTACCCTTCTTGTCTCTACAGTACTTAAAAAAGCATCTGAGTGCAACACAGGGGTTTGCACAACTGAGAATTGGGAGTGCAAGGGCTTTTGCAGGACTTGAACTGACCATCTTAATTTTACTCTCAGTGTAATTGGAGTTATTTAATTGACTATGATTATTAAATTTATTAGACCAGTCAAAACTGGTAATACTAATAGGCAACCTGTGCCCAGACTGGCAGCCAGTGTGCAAGAACCCAGGTGATGATCAGCTACATCCTAATTTGAAGATACATGTGCTGGCTGTAGCTGTCAATTGACTCAAATCTGACCCTCACAAATACTGTGTTTCGTTTTGGTGGGGGGAATATCCCAAATATCCTACTGCATCTCCAAAGCTGTCAGCAGCTTTCTCTTGGATGTGAACTGTGCCAATGACATTTTCAGAAAGGCCTGGCCAGATGCAGTCGTCACAAAAACCAGGCCAAGGCAGAGTGTTGTTACTGAAAGAAACACAGACTCCTGGGGGGAAAGATAAACATCAGGTTATTTGGCCACCAGCTGATTCCTTATCAATAAGTGATGTAGCAGAAGGCAAAGCTGTATTAATGTGTGCTGAGAGGCTGCTGTCACAGAGAGGTACCTCGCTTGGGATCATAGAATCATAGAATTAGAAGGGTTGGAAGGGACCTCAGAGATCATTTAGTCCAACCCTTGACCCACCGGAGCAGTTGCTAGACCATGGCACTGAGTGCCACATCCAGTCTTTTTTTAAATGTCTCCAGGGACGGAGAATCCACCACTTCACCGGGCAGTCCATTCCATTGCCTGATCACCCTCTCAGTGAAGAAATTCTTTCTAATATCTAACCTAAATCTCCCCTGGCACAACTTAAGACAGTGCCCTCTTGCCTTGTTGAAGGTCGTCTGTGAAAAGTGTCCAACTCCCACCTCGCTACAGCCTCCTTTCAGGTAGTTGTAGACAGCAATGAGGTCTCCCCTGAGCCACCTCTTCTTCAGGCTGAACAGCCCCAGCTCCCTCAGCCTCTCCTCATAGGGCCTGTGCTCGAGTCCCTTCACCAGCTTGGTTGCCCTCCTTTGGACCTGCTCCAGGACCTCTACATCCTTCTTAAACTGAGGGGCCCAGAACTGGACACAGTACTCGAGGTGTGGCCTCACCAGCGCTGAGTACAGGGGAAGAATCACCTCCCTGGACCTGCTGGTGACGCTGTTTCTGATACAGGCCAGGATGATAACCTGGGTGTGTTATTCTGGAGCCCACATCAAAGCAGAACATGCTGGACACCTTTTCTGTGTTTTTTTCTTTTTTTTAGTTTTGCTTTTCACACTACACACAAATAACCTGCTCAGCTAAACAGCCTGAGCTGACTCTCACCCTGTGAGCCCTGGGGAGCTGAGCTGCCTGGCCAGCACAGCTGCAGGATCAGGGCTTCAGTCAAGTCACTGTGTGCTGGCCAGGTGTGCTTGCCCTGCAATGGTTTGATAACAGTCATAAATTTCAAATGCTTCTTTTTCCCAGTCTCACAAGAAGGAAAACCATCAAAAACTGGCTGGATATTTGATCTAACAGAAAATTGAAAGAAAAATGCACTCAGCCTGGTAGTGTTTGCTTCGGGTTGTCGGCTTTGTTCTCTCAGACCAAACTCTGCCCTGAGCTCACAGCCAGACAGCTGAGAGGAAGTGTGAATATTATTTAAAGGATTGGTAAGGTCACGGTGTCCTGAGCCTCTCGGGTCTGAATTAATCCCGGTGGCACAGCAGCCTCCTCTCACTCAGCTGCCTGGGCTCCCAGGTACATTTGTGTAGAGCAATGCCATCCAGTGGTTGCTCGGATTCATCACAAAGCCAACGGCTCCTTCCTGAGGGACATTACAGGAACCAAAATGTTTCTGCTCTTGTTCCCAGCTAAGGCATTTCTGATATTAGAAGACTGTGGCAGTGGCCAGCTTGCTTGCTTCCAGATTCTTTGGCTTTTTGCACGTAAAACCAAGGCATGTTGTAAGTATCAGCCACTTGAAAATATTTAGTAGACATTTTTTTTGAAATATTTTATGTATGCAGTTCAAATACACACAATTTATTGTCAGGACTGGATTTTGGTGTGGGGAGAGGTTATATGGTGTCGAATGGTAAATTATACTGATGTTTAAGACAAAAATGCAGTCTCTTGAATGAAACTTTCTCTGTCCAAAGCTCAGCAGATACTGAGGTTGTTGAGTGAGACATTTTTCTTTGAGGATAATGCTGAAGGGAAAGGATAAACATGGGCTGGACTGAGCTGAACTTTTCACCATCAGTGCCCATCTTAAAGAGCCCCAAGGGCTGACTGGACCTTTTGGAAGGGCAGCATCCCCTCTGACCTTCTCCCACCATCACTCTGTGGCACAGGTCAGTGTCCTGTAGGTACTAAATTAAGACATCAACATTTTTTTTGCCTGCAGGATTCCTGAGGTCAGACCCAATGGCATGGTGTTGGATAAGGGATGAGGTATCACACCCAACACCACGCCCCACTGGACCTCTCCTATCCCCAGTGTGTTAAAGCCCAGGCTGTGGCCATGCCAGAGGGTTCCAGCCTGGTCTCACCAGGAGCTGGAGGGACATTCCTGCTGGGCCCAACTCTCCTTTAGGCTCGGGCCCTCTCTCACTGCTGCGTTCCTGAGCTGCTGTACAAGTGGCAGTCAGGCGCAACAAACCCACCGGGTGCTGCTGACAACAGGTGTCTCATTAAACATCCCTCAACCTTACAGGCATTCACATTGACAAGAACCAAACTCACATTCAATCACAGCTTAATCACAGCCAAACTCTATTAACAAGTCATACTAATTACCAACTTCTAACAATTTCTCAGGTTCAGAGGCAAAAATATCCTTTCTTTATAGATGAAAACAGACTTGTGATACTCCAGCTCTGGCCATAATTAGGTCCTTTTAACAAAACAAAACTAAAATAAAAATCCAGACGGATCCCTTTGTGATAACTGTCCTGAAAGTACAGTTGTACAAGGAGATGTTTTGTTTGTTTTAATTTTCTGTCTGCTATGTTGCCCACAAGGGTCCAATTAGCTTGTTACAGATGCTTGTATCAGTTTTATCCACTTGTCTTTTTAAAAATTTTTTTTTTAAGACGGGTAAGTTGTAGCACAGATTGCTGGCCCGCAGGCATCCAGAGATCAACAACCAGCTTTCTGTGATACCAAGCCCCCTGTGAAACAGTCCTTACCCACAGCATTCATAATGCAAAGGGTAAAATGAACAGAGGGGAGGGAGGAGCTTGCACTGGATTTTGGATTATGGTGAAATAATCTGGTGTGTTCAAAAGCGGCCTGAAGATGGCAATTCTGCCATGGCTAAAAACAATCCTGACAAACTTTGCTTGCTGCACCTTGGAAATTAAACCCCGGGTTTTATTTTTAATAGTGCGAAGTGCTGCCTTGCAGTAAAATAGAAAGCTCTTAAAATGTGGCTTTCAATTGTAGATGTCACTATTCTTGTCCCCTGGCATGTTCAGCATACGTGTAATTCTGTGTTAACCTGGACACTTCTCTCCATTGTGTGGCTGGATTGAGTGCCCGAGCACTTGAGAACTCACTTGTGTAATCAATAGGCTTACAAAAGGGTACATATAAATAACATGAAGAATCTGACTTGAACTGACAGTGGGGGTACTGCAGCTTGGGCTAATGCCTCATTCTTAACTCCTGCTGCTGGAGAGGAAAAAAAAAACCCACAACAGCCTGAGTAAAGGACAAACATAAGATTTTTTAACACTGTCTGAGCAGTGTGGTTCAAGGGAGAAAGCCTCCCTCTGAGTATCTGCAGTGCCAAGTCCAGGAGCCAGCTGTTCACCTGCTCTTGGGTTATCTGCTGTTTGCTTTTGCTGTCCTTAATTTTAAAGGGGGAAAATAACATTTATATTACTGTGTTACAGTAGAGACTCACCAACTCAAGGCTTAATATCAGCAGTTATTTTTACCTCCTGCACAGGCAGTTTTGCTTCTTCAGTGAGGTGCAGCAGAGTGAACACACGGTGCCTGAAGCTCCTGGGAGAAGGCTGCATTTCCCAGTGTGGGCTGATGTGATGTGGGATCCCAGTTCATCTTGCTCTGAGGGCTGTTACATGATGTGGCAACTCGGTGGAGCTCCAGACACCTGGAAAGCAACTGCAGTGAGGAACCCAGCTATGGAGAAGAGTTGGGCAAACCCACCACCTTCACCCTCCCCCACTGCACCCCATGGGCTCTGTCTTTTGCTTGCTGCCCCTGCCAGAGAGCAGCTGTGACCCTGCTATGGTGAAGAGTGACACAATGGCTTAATGTGATGTATAATGGGGAGAATTGGTCCAAAATTGTTACCTGGCAAGAGCAGATGGCTTGGTTTGAGGTTGTGTTGAAGGCTTTGTCTTGCAAAGGTTCAGCCCTCTTGTCCTGACACTGCCATCCTCCTCCATCCCGAGGCTGAGTGGATACGATGACGTGATGCCTGGCCAGAGATGGAGCTCAGGAGTGTGTGGATCAATCCATTGCTTTTCAAGATCCCATGCATAAAGCAAACCTGAGCCTTTTGTGCAGCTTTCAGTATGAAGATGGATCAGATCAGCATTTCCCCGCTTGCCAAGCCTCCCACGTGAGCTGGCAGCAGCTTCCCAAACGTGGTTCAGCAAGGAGATATACCAAGAGAGGGACAGGATACAGTTAAATCCTGCTGAGGCTGCACAGGGGTGTATCCACCAATGGCACAGCAACCCTTTTATCATCACTGCTGCAGAAGGTGGCACCTCCAACATGAGCACTTTTGTTTCTAAAGATGCTAAGGGTATATGCTTGGAGCAGCCATGCTGGTGTTACCATGTAGCATCTCTCATGCCAGTGAAGGTGAGTTCCTGAGGCTCTGGAAGGGGAACTAGAGGGTTTCTTTTATGAAAATGCTTGTTTTTGGTGTGAGGTCCACTCCTCTTGAGTAGCAGGAGGATGCAAGGAAGGTCTTTGTCCAAAGCCATAATAAGGCAGGAGATGTGCAATTGCAAAACCATGAGAACATCCATGCAGTGTTTCCTCAGGGTAAAACTGGAGAGATTTTGTCTAGCCATAGTCACAAACCTCTTCATAAGAGCTTGTTTCAGGTGATGGCAGAGAATCTTTTTTCCTGTCTTTTAGCAAATGAATGGAAGAGGCAGCAGGTGCTGACACAGGCTCCAGATGTTTGTTCTGGTTCCTATGTTCCTTAAGCATACAAGCCCATGGCTGAAGTGTTCTGGCTCCTTTTTGGGATTACATCCTGCATGAGCAGCAATAACCCTTCCTAGTCCTGAGCTTTTCTGTGGTGTATGAATTTCACTCTTCTTCATGGATTTTTAGGATTCCTGAAATTAAAAAAAAAAAAGAAAAAAAACAAAAAACAATTGAAGCTTTACTATTTTGTGGAACTGTTGCTTCTGAATAGAAACTGAAATCTTGCTTTGTGCTCCTCCAGTGTGGAAATCTGTCAGGTAAATAGAAATCACCTCGTAAAAGCCCTTAAACAGCTCTGGTTTATATTTGACTTGAGGAACAGAACATTTTAAGTACTTTTATTGGGTGGCGCCTGCTGAATGACAGATGTCTGTGGTGGAGTAATGCTGAGCACACTTTCATAAAACAGGGCAATTCCTTCCTTAAAACACTTACAATTAAAGGCTTGATTGAATAACAGTAAGTTCTGTGCATGGAGCTCATTTCTGCACTTGTTTGTGCACCTGAATCAGGCTGTGATCATTGGGTAGGTTGGATATGAGGTGCCAGTTGCTTTGTTCAGTGACCAAATAGTGCTCACGGGCACAGCTGGAAATATGTGCCTTTGATTTTTCACCAAGATAGAGATAAGGCACGCTACCCGGAGCTGTTAGACTTGCTAACACCCTTGTTTCAGCTGGGAAGTTGGTTTGGGTATTTTTATTTCTTATTTTCTTAAGCTGCACGTTAGTAATTCTCCCAATTTTTCAAGGCCAGAGTTGTAAAAATCTACACTAATCCTTAGCAGCTGAGAAAGTCTTAACTAGCTTCTGCTTTATTTTTCTGCCTAGCTCCTGTGGCCCCTATTACTGTGATACCCAAGAACATCAGTGTTCATGCACTGATCCTCACGATCTCTGGAGGAAGGTAGGCTGGCATTAATACTATTTTCTCCTGTTATACACAGGAAACTGAGGAACAGAGAGTGGCCCAAAAGTGTTCCTTGAAAAGGGCTCCCAGAGCTGGACACACATGACCAGTCTTTGGGTGGCATTTAAAATTTAGCCTTGACTGTATAAATAGGCTTACAGAAAGCACAAAACAACCAAAAGCAACCCAGATGCCATGGCACAAACTCCAACCTTTCACTCAAGCCAACTGAGATTCAAGTGAGAAAGTATTTTGAATTTCATCCCCACTGTACTTAACAAGACCGTGTCTAAACTGACATCAATACAAATTTGTGAAGCCACAGAAAATCCTAATGGTGAGAACCTGAACTTGGGGAAAAAAGACCCAGCCTCACTTTTCTCAAAAAAAAGTTGAATCCACAAAGTACATCTTACCACAGCAGAAGGAACATGTGTCATGGGAACAGCAGAGGCAAAATGTGTCATGGGAAAAATCTTGACGGATTCAGCCCAGGATGAGAATGTGCAAATTGATGCAAAATTAAATGCAATTGAACAAGATAACACATATCCCAGCAATGAAGGAAACTCACAGCATACTTGCAAAAAAAAAAAAAAAAAAAAAAAAAGATTGAGTTTAAATCCAAGGGGGGGGTCTGAGGATGTCTAAGCAGTCCCCAGTGACAACATTTTGGCAGGACTATAAAGGTTTCCCTGAAAAGGAGTCAGGAAAGTGCTGCAGAAATGAACCAAGGAGTAGATGAAGCACAGGGGTCAGTTACAGAACTAACTGGAAACTGCATAACCCAGCCCTCCTGTGCAAAAAACAAGCCAGGCACTAGGTGTTAGTCTGCTACTAAAAAGTCACCTTTTAGTTCACTTCTGGGATTCTGACATTTTTATCTTTCTGGTCTACTGGTTTCCAGCTCTGAAGCACCTCCATTTCAGTTCCAGGGGAACCAAACTAAAATATCCTTATCTGTAAAATCTTTGAAGAAGTGGGACTACCCTCTGGTTGTAAGGAGAGGGAGCACATTTCAGTCTGGTACAAACATAGAATGAGATTCAATGTTTCCTTGATTTTTATTCTCTGGTAAGTGGTAACACAAAAACCTTTTGGAGGGCTGTGCAGCCCATCACCTCCCTTCACTGTAGCAGCACGAGCTGCCAGGCTGCTGACAAGAGAACATTTTGGGAGCTAATAACTTTCTGCTTTTACACAACAAATCCATCTCTCAGGGTTGTCAGCTCTCTCCAACATGTCTTTCTAGCACCAGGAAACAACAGATGCTGTCCCCATGCCGCTGGGGTGAGGAACCCATGGCACTGTGCTGCCCTTCTCCACCCTTAGAAGAGAAACCAACATTTCCAGGTATTTATAAAAACTGCATTGAGGGAGGGAGGTTGGGGTGGAGGAATCATGTTTGGGGCTGTTATCCTCTACAGAAAACAGGTGCCCTGATCCTGCACCCACGGCAGAGCTCAGCACGAATAAAGGAGTTAGGCTGAAAGCATGTGCTGATGGAGGTGCTGAGGATCTGGCTCACAGACCTGCCTTTGCAAAGGCACAACTCTCTTAGTTTTGCTCTGTTTTGTTTTGTGGTAGTTGTTCTATTTATTTATTTGTTTTTTTGTTTAATTAATAATCTTAAAAAAAAAGGGACAGCATTGGCTTTTTTCTGGCAATGATATGTGCTATGTGTGAGAAATGAGAACAGGTCAGTCTAAAGAGAAATGGTGCAATGTGTTGGCTACAAGCCTAAATAAATACCAAGGTCTGCTGTTGGCTACAAGCCTAAATAAATACCAAGGTCTGCAGCTGCCTGGCCCAATTTTGGTTTTACATATGTAAGGTGACCTACCAAGAAGTAGAACTCTCTCTACCGAGAGTTTTATTTCACAAAGCTGTCCTGTTTGTTTGTAACCATTCATAGCTGCTACATAGTCAAGAAAATATATAAACAGAAATAATCTTTTTAGTACAAAAGAATCATAGAATGGTTTCAGTTGAAAGGGACCTTAAATATCATAGTTACTAAGCAGAATATGTGCTGTAAAGCTAGGTGGGGCTTCCTAATGATGTCGAGTCCCCACATGACCCTTGTTCAGTGGGATGTGTTCTTTCAGCCTTGGTGGTGGGCTAGGAGTTCTCCTCTGCCATCCTGACTCCATGGCCTTGGCTGGGGCATGAGCATTTCTCAGAGATGCTCCATGGGTGCAGTGAGGGTTTTCATGAAGATGTAGGCAGGGCTTGAGTCAGAGCACAACAGTGTTGGAGCAAATCTTTCCAGGAATGCTAGGATGCAAAGCACAAAAAAACCCCTAAGGAAGTCCTTGTGCTGTACTCCACAGGCTTCTTCCTAGACGTCTGCCAGTTACACCCTTCCATCCTGCCTGCAATTAGCACTTAGAGTGTAGCAAAGGCAGATGAGATTTGCTCTCCGCCATCCTTCTTCAGAAATCTCTCACACCTTCCCCACTGGGTGGGAACATGCACTGTGGGTTAGGAAATATTCTGGTAGTGGAATTACATTTGCAGCAGTCCTACCCCCCAACTCCTGTTTTCTTCTGACTCTCAGACTCTGCTGTTCATCATGGTGTGGGTGTACAGGAATACAAAAGCTCAGACACAGTATTTGGTTCAGCAGAGCCCCAGATCTCCTTGACTCTGTTCAGCACTCCTGGCACTGCACGTGCATAAACTGGGCCCAGTAAGTTCTACACAGGGTAACTGGAGCTGTGTAATTGCCTGCTCTTTTGGTGAAAGAGTGGGGTGAGAAGTGGGAGTATGCAACCACTGACCTTAATTAGAGGAGATAAAAATGTGGAAACATGACTCCAAATAAAACCAAGGAATGTCTCTATTGTTGAGTATTTCCACATGGGTGCCACTGAGAAGAGGTCAAGTGCTTTCTATATACTTAAAGTAAACAGCAGCTTGTGAGTTCACAGTCTGGATTTGGGTAGCCTCTGTGTCCTGCAAGATCATAATTAATTCTTATGACCTTAAGAGTGGATATCCACTGATCTTACTACTGGAGAGCTCTCAGTGTTGATTAAAAGTTTGCCAGTAGATCTATGCCTAATGTCATACATGGGTAACTCCTCACTGGAACTGTACTGGTTTCCTACTCTAAAAGAGCAGCAGTGATTAACTCTTTTAAAGATTCTGCTGGTGGTGGCTTTCCATGATAAAGACATGGCTGCCTGCAGCTTCATTGTCATGTAAAAAATGCACAAGCCTGCAAAATTAAATCTGCTAAATGAGAAGTGGGTTATGTGTCAGGAATAGAATGCTCCAAATAAGGTACTTTGTTTACATGTTACTGTGAAGCATATGAAGCTGAGTTAAAATGTTAGGCATAAAATTCTTCTATTCATCTTTGCAGCTATTCAGGCTGAAGGTTAAGAAGACTGAATGTGGTACCAAAACCAGCTCCATTTCCCTACCTGGAATTGGGATGACCACGAAATCAGACATTACAGCCCTGTTTCTTGTCTGAAGCTTCAGCTCTAGTGTTACTGCCAGCAATGACTTATTATCAGGTAGCAGCATTCATCTCAGGTGCTCAGCATCTCATCCATGCCTTGGAGAGCCCATGCCCTTATTAAAGGTCTTGTCTACAGACAGGGAAACTGAGTCAAGGACTCCACAGTGGCAAACTATCCAGCACACACAACTAGATTCAGCAGCAAAAACTTCTCCAGCTACTACAAGCAGAAGAAAGGGCAGGAATGCTCCCAGGGGTGTAACTGGAAATGGATGAGTTGCTGGAGATTTTCCTGTCCATTTCAGTGGGCTTCACATGAGGATCTGAGATACTCAGGACCCAAATTACTTAGGGGTGTGTTGCTGGGAGGAGAAGCTTGAAACTTCCCATGAAACTTGGGAAGCTGTCCCAAAGATTCCTCTTGTAAGCCAAGCTGTAAGGCTTTATAAACACCTGAAGCAAATAATCCCTCTTTCTCCTCTGCCTGTGAAAAGGCAAAACAAAGGGCACCTGATTTGTGAATGCTTTCTTGCTAGAGCTGTGGATGTGAAATCCCTGTCCTTCATTGAAGAATGCAATAGTACATGTCAGTAATTACTACTGATAAACCAAGTAGTGATGGCAGCAAATAAACATCTCCTGCCACTACAAGAAGATGCTGGAAAAAAGGCAAGACTTTGGAGCCACCAGCCCATCCACATTTCCTTTTTGTGGTGAAATCCAGATCTGAGTTGTGAGGTCTCCAACCCTGGCTGGGAGCACGTGACAGCTACAGGTACAGATCAAGAGACACGAACTTCATGGACACAGATGGCAAAAAACAGCTTACAATTCCTTTAACATGTGACCAGTCCCAATTATGGCTTCTTCCACATGACATCAGTATGCAATGGAGAAGCTCACTTTTTTTTTTTTTTTTTTTTTTGCCAGAGGCAAATGAATCCATTACACATCCGTGAGGTGTGGGGCGAGCGGGTGTGTAACTCGGGGGTGATTTGGATTCCACGCTCGCGCGGGGGTGTGAGCCAACCTCAGAAGTCATTTTCACTGATGCTGACACAGAAGGCATCCCTCAGAGACCTGTCTATCAAACTGCAACACGCTATGCAGAAAAATTAGATTACTCATGCTACAATAGAGAAGAGGAAGATGACAATGATTTAAAAAAAAAAAAACCAAAAAAAAAACCTTCAAAATGCTATTTATTAAATTAATAAAAATCCTGACAACAGGAAAGTCTCCTAGACACTTTTTATTTATTTATTTTACCTCTTGCAACCCATTTCAAAGAGCTCTAGTTGGAAAGACCCTATTAATTCAGATACTGCCTCTGGAAAAACCACCACTTCATCATGATTGTCACATTACTGTACTTGTGAAATATCATCTTAAATACTCGTTACGATTTTGCTGCTGGTCTTGCTGCAGTCAGCAGCAGGATTTCCTCTGGCTTTGGTAAGAGCGGGATCAACCCCCCTCCCCCTTCACTCTCTCTGAATTGCAAATGGCTTGTTCACGTGTCAGCTCTGTAACTAGGCAAAGTTCACTGTGCTCAGTTCGCAGCATGCACGATGGAGCTCAGGGCGTTTTACTCACCGTATTTGCTGAGTTCCTCAGGTCTACAAAAGTGCAAAAGTGTTAAAGTGGTTTAATACAAAATCCATAAGACAAACATTATGCAGCTATGTGTGAACCCCTGCCCAATAAAATCTATTTATTTGGGGAAAAAATACAAAGTAGTAAAACATACTTGGTAAGAAAAGAAAAGGCTATGTGAAGCTTAGTAAAATCCTGTAATTCAAAATGCTGAACGGCTTCAGGAAGGGCAATTTAAAATAAATCTGCAGAAGAACACACACACACACACAGGTACACATGAGCTGGAAAAGTGCTGAGGTTTTAACATAGCAGAGAGCAACGTAGGACTGGTTTTACAGTACTGGGTAATGGAAAGGTTTGGCCAAATGTTGATTTTTCTTTTCTAGTGATAACAGACCTGTGCTGGGGCTTCTGCAGTATTTGCTCATTGAGTTATTCCCCAGGAATGCTCTCCGGGAAGGTTCAGAGATATTTTTTACTACACTTGTCCTGAATCAACTGAAGAGTTGTACCATGCACAGCTGCCAATACTATTTTACCTTTCGTTATCATTTTTTAAGGAGCCAGTTGCTATATATTCTCTTGATTTCCATTGCAGCTCCATCCATTTCCCATGGAGTTTACTACCCTGTCTTGAGACTCTCTTCTGAATATTTCTTCCCAGAGCTAAGTTTTGGTTCCCATCCAAACCAAAAGAGGAGCACTGTAAACTTTCCTGTGGTCCTGCATCTTGCAGAGCCTCGGAGGGGCTCGTGATCCACCGACCAAAGAACAGATGCAGGGTACATCTGGCTTTCCCTGCTCCATCCCAAGTGTGTGACACTGCAGCATGCAGGGGTGTCCATCACCCCAGCTGCACCCTCTGAGCCCGCTGGGCTAGCCACTAGTTTTTTTGGCTTAACACAGAGATGTGATTCCAACATGACCACACACGGTGGAAGTACACAGAATTATAGGTCTCTTTAAAATTGTAAGGAGCAAATATGGTCAGATCTGGTTCTTGATCTCATTACTGTCTAAAAAGATTTGGCTGGCATTTTTAAATGCCATGATTTATGTTCTTCACCTTAACACAGCCTTCAGTACTGTAAACCCAGTAATTCTGTTATTCTCCAGGGCAACTCTAAAGAATCTCATTGGAGAATTTTCACAGCACTGGGTCTATAAGAAAATATTAACATGGATTAAGACAAGTTGATAGATTTTAAACCAGGCTACAGAATGAGAAGCAGTGAGAATAAATCAAATAACTTCACCTAACTACAAAAAGTATTCTCAAAGCCCTGTAAGGTTTCCATTTCCTAAAGCCACCTGCCATCTCAAATGCCCCTAATCAGGCACAGATGCTGGATACCAACCTGCTAACCCTATGGCTTTGAGAGAAAATATTGCACTTTGTAAACTTATTCTTGGGTATTTCCTTAATTTTTTCTTAAACTAAACTTTCATCCCTCATTTTCCACTTAAATGTAATGAGTTAAATCAACTCTGACATTTTGCCCTGCTTACCCTTATAGTTCTGTTTGGCTGCATTTCTACCTGCTTCTGGAAAAGCTGGAAGACCTCAGATTTTCTTCTTTTTTTCAGTCATTAGGGTATTTATTTTTTTCACTCCACATCTCATTATTGTCCTCCTGGCATTGAGCAATGTAATTAAATGCAGAGTTTGGCTATTTCTCTAATCCATAGCCAATGGAAAAATTAATGTTTTTGTGTTCTGAGCTGATGTTTATTTCCAATGAAGATGTATCAAACACTAAACTTTTCTGAAGCCCTGTGGAAACATTTGTAATGCCCCAAAATAATAATAAAAAAACAACAACAACAAAAACACCCCAAAACCCACACACCACCAGGAAAAAAAAAAAAAAAAAAAAAAAAACTTACAAAATAAGAGGTATTTTAGAGGTATTTTATGTGGAATAAATCCATTAAAAAAGAGTTTCACCTATGAGGGACAGTACCAGAAGTGGTCCTGGTGCCACAGACCATCTGATGCTGTTGGGCTAGCTTGGTACTCAAAGAGAAGGATGGGTTTGGCTTGGCTCTGGAAGGAGCTATTATTCCACTTTAGCTCGTGAGGAGAGACTGGGAGCTGTAATGGAGGTAGGAAGCAGCCTGGATTTTTTTAGTCTTCCATCATCTTTAAGAGATCCCTAACCAGATCAGATTTCAGCCTCTCTCTCCACTCTTGTGTAAACCTTGGGTTCTGTTTTTGCTGGAGGATAAGTTTCATTATATTAATAAGCAGCACAAGTGGTTCCAGTTGTGGAAGAATCACTCTGAGCTGTCAGAAATGATCAGAGAAGAAGTTTCAGCCTTTCCATGATCACAGCCTCTTCTTCTGGTGCCTCAACCCAGTGCTTCCCCAGTTCAGATTTTAGCAGCCACGACAATACTAAAAGCTAAGTCTACATTTCAGGAGGGGTGGGTTATTTTCATGTCCAATCTATTGGCTGGAAGGCCAGATCTAGGCATGAGCATACATGAAAACTATACATCTCTTACTGCAGTCATCTTTCAAACACAAACATCTTTAATTATGCCACTAAACCAGTATGTTTGCATTTGTTACTATTTGAGAGTGCAAAAAAACCAACACGGCACCCCAAAAGCTGAGATTGTTGGATCCCTATTTCAGAGTGATCCGTTGGTACTTAGCAGAAAAAATGCTCAGCATTTGTCTCCCTCACAGCATCCACCCCAAAGAGATAGTTTAGGTAGACAGAGTAATTAAAGAATCTCTGGGAGGGTGGAAATATCACTAGATTAATTTTGCAGATACGAAAATGAAGCGCAAAAAAAGTTTTAAATTCATCTGAGCTCAAACAAGTCAGGAGATATTTTGGTGCACAGCCCTGGGCTCTGGCCACTAACAGAAAGACAGACACCCATGAGACAGACAGCAGTGCTGGTGTGCACCCACTAAAGCTGCACCAGCACCCAACCCTCAGCTTGCAGGACTTGGGGTCACAGATTTACTGTGCAGTGACTGAGGACTGTGATTCCCTCACTGCCCTGGGAGGAACTGAGCAAAGTTTAGTTTTCAAATTAGACTCACCCGGGACTGCACACTGAAATGTCATCTATATGATGGAACAAAAAGAAAAAAAAAAAAAAAGAAAAAAAAAAGGGGGAAATGTAAAAGAAAATCTTTGTAGCCAGGACTACCCGAGTCTCCCACAGTAGGAGACACAGGAATACTGTTTCATGTCATGGAGATGTAGTTAAAATGCAGACTGCATACCCTTGTTCTCAGAATTGGGGAGGTGTGGTTCATGCATGTGGACAAGCCAGTGTTCCTCCCTTTGATCTGTCACACGATGTAGAGGAAAGCTTTTATGTGTTAGACCCATATAATGGATAATTTAGTCTGAAACCATTATGAAAAGTATTACACTTTGGGTACATATGCTGCAATTATTCCTGAAAGTACACAGAAATATTTTATGATGTTCACGTATCTTTCAAGTAAAAATATCCAAGAAACAAAAAACAATTCTTTTTGTTTACCTTCCATACAATTCCATTCTCCTGAGGCAAGTTTACATGTATTTTGAAAGAAATCTGCTATTTTATGAGATAATTTTAAGGTAGAATATAAACACTATATTTGAATGTTTTGCAGGAAAAATGTCAGTCATCATTCATTAAAGTCACCAGTGATACATATTGCTCTTTAGCTGCACGTGTTTATTCCTTTTATGAATAGAACTACTTAACACAAAGAGTAATAGAGTTAAATGCTCCTTGTTCAAGTGCTCTTAAGAACTGAACTTTCAAATGAATCCTTCCACTCCTTCACAAACAGATTTGGCCAGAGGAAGGCCTGACAATTACCCATCAAACCATGAACTGCTGATGTGACATGAGACGCCCTGACTATGAGCAGAGCTGGAGGAACCCTTTCTCCCACTGGGATGGTTTGTACTAGAAGGAAATCTTTGTGCAAAAGAAGGATCTCTTTGTTTTCTTCCCCAAATATGCTCCCAATGACAGACCTAGGAGGTAGCAACAGCTGGACACCAGTTACAGGTGAATGCTGACAGCAGAATCCCTGATGGCCTCCCACAGGTCACTGTGTTTTGTGCCTCAGTTTCCCTACTTCAAAATCAAGCATCCTTCTGTAAGGTACTGTTTTTTCAATCAGGAAAATTATCTTAGCATTTGACTGGATATCTTCTGTCTTCTTCTAAATAAAAGGATGGCTGTTGCCCTCACACAGTTAACAGAAATGCATCAGCCTCAATTAATGTACCAGGGAAAGTGTTTGGGTGGCAGATGTTGCCCTGTAAGACCTTTGAACTGATCAGCCAAAGGTAGGGCTGTTGGCATTGCTAATTCAAATAGTTCAACCAGAGGAAGAAAAGCTTTAGCTTGGAGGCATTTTGAGGTTTGCAGACAGCAGGGAACACTATAAAGACACATCCTGCTGGTCTTTTCATCAGCTCTCCTGACAGGCCTGCTCACCTTCCACACCTGCAGGAGGTGTCACCCTGGCTGTGACCACTGCAGCCTGGGTGAAAACCATGCCTGTGGAGTTTGGCTTCCAAAATCTGATTCCTGAAAGGGACTGGCAGAGCTGAAGGGGCCCGTCTGCACCAGCCACCCCCACCTGCCTTAGAGCCAAACCATGGGAGGAGTGGTTGGCTACGTGGCAGGGATGACTGCAAGCCACTAGTGCCCAGAGTCTCCTGAGGCCTGATGGTCCTTGGCACATTGCACAAGAAGCCCTTTCCATGAGACATCTGAACTGATGCAGCAGTGCCCAGGCTCTCATCCTGACCCAGCCTTTGCTGCAGCCCATCTGCTGAACTTCCCCAAGATGAAAGGCCTTAAATGACAGGAGACAGAGTGCCGAGAGCTGGCAGCAGAGGTTTCTTCTGCAGACATCTTGCTGGTTGTTTTAAGGTCTTCTGCCTCTAAGTGGCACCACGCTGAGTGATTGAACACTTGCTAGAATCTGTTCTACCTTTTATTGTAATGATTTCTTACAGTGCTCCCACTTTCCAAACTCTGAACTTTTTGGATGTCAGAGCCCTTTCGTCAGGAACACCAGAGCCTTCTGGAGTGATGGTCCCCAGTACTACAAAATCCCTTTGGAAAGTCACAGCTCTTAAGCCATCACTGGAAAAGACTGAACTTTAGTTTTTAGTGAAGGCTGCTACATCCCTGGGGCTTGTAATGAGAGGTATTCAAAATACAGAGCTTTCACTGGTGTAAATTGCCAGAGGGTTACACTGAATCATACCTGCTTACAGCCTGGTTTATGGTTTTCTTTTTGCTTGAAGTAATTAAGTCCAGACTGTCTCACATGCAACTTCTCCTCAGAAAGCAGGAAACAATTTGGGAGGGGAAGAGAAGGTGTCCCAGAATGGATGGGTTGATCTACACACGCACTTACTCTGCGAGTCCTGAAACTGCTGGAGCAAAGTGTACTCCTCAAACTAGCCATCCAGCAGAAGAAATATTGTACTTCTTAAACCAAGTGAAAGCAGTCTCTTCTCACTGCCACAATGGGCTCATAATGCTAAAGTATTTGGATATTCAACCATCTACCACAAAATCTGCCTTTGCTTTGCTGCTTTATGATCCTGACACATTTTGCAGAGTTTGAAGCTGTTTGCTCTAATTCAAAATGCAGTAAAGTTTTCCTCTTCCTATATAATACAACAAAATCCACAGCTCAACCTCCTATAGCTCACAATACCAACAAACAAGCTATGCAGCTCAGGAAAATCATCAACACTTTAAGAGGACTAGAAAAAAGTATACCAAGAGCAAAGTTTTTCTGTATTTGAGGAGGTTGTCAGGATAGTAATATAGTACAGTGAGTAGTGAAGACTGGGAGATTTATGTGCCAATTCTACGTATGATTTATTTAGATGAATTGCTCTGTATCAATATTTAAAAATCTAATAAATATAACTCCCTATACAAAGGGTTGCTCCAGCCCCAGTGTTACAGTGGACAGTTTTGGCAGAAAGTCAGGATGTGCATTAAAAACACACTTTTTGAGAAGTCCAATAAATAAAAGCTCTGAAATATAGTTTCCTACTGAGGAAGGCATTTTAAATCATTTTGATAAAGAACTTAAATTAGGCCTTAAAAGGAGGGGGATGCTAGGTCCCTGAAACTAATTATTTATAGGTATTTTGAAGTCCATGAAAGCTGGCCTCCATCCTCCATTGTCTACTTCAGTAAGTAAGAAACAGCCATTCTCCTCCCCCTCCCAGCCATATCAAAAGTCTGAAGTGTTAAAAAGGAGAGGAGAAAAAAACAGAACTAAAATGTGGAACAGGCACCTGAACAAGGAACTTCAGAAGTCTTGAAAAAAACTGCACATTTGCTACTAAAATAAATGGTATGAGTAGGGAACAGTCCTCCAGTTCTCCACATTTCTCAAGAGAAGTGGGCTGCTACTCACTCGAGTCCCCTGAAGAGGTAATACACTATTTGCTTAACAGCCCTGGGAATGGAATGTTTAAGAAGTGAATAAACATCTGCATAGCCCCAGACTTTCTGAAAGTCAAAGCAATTTAGAGACTGCACAGAAGTCAAAATTGCTGGTGACTTCAGCTTCTAAGTCACTCAGGTGCTCCTGAATACATTCTCCCTCAAGCACAGCTGACATTTTGCACGTGTACAGCCACCCATGGGCCCTGCCTCACAGGATTTACAGTTTGATGATCTGCCACCACGCACAGTAAAACCAGTGGAGTTGAAGAAGTGCTGATGTGGGAGGGTCTGGGGCTCTGCAGCAGCAATGGGCACCTCCCCATGCTGGATCTCCCCCCAAGCACAGCAACTCAAGAACAGTTCACAAGAAAGAAGCCTCTGCACGAGAAGGCTGCAGGATGAGAGACTGATGCTCAAAAGCACAGTGCTGGAGAGATTTCTGCTGCTGTGTCTATCAGGCTTCCTAGCAAGGTTACCAAGATATTAAATTCCAGTGGACATCCATAATTTCTCTCCCCATTCTCAGCAGATTGCTTCACCTCCTTTACTTGTTCAGATTGCTTCAAAGTCCTTTACTTGTCCTCCAAGACTCCCATGCCAGTTGAGACCTCCCAGACTTCCAGACCTCTCCAACAGCTTTCAGTCCTATTTTGTGCACCACCAGAACTTCCAGGTATGTCCTCTAAGATCTGAAATAGCAGAAGAGCTCAACCACACATTGCAAGTGCCCAGTTTTTGTCTCCAAAGACAACACAGAAATATGTGGCCAGGTTTTCAAAGAACTCAACAGCTTGAGGGCTTTGGTGAATGTCTGCCTGTAAACACAACAGGTGGCAGCTCTGGAAATCCAACCCAGGCTGGAGAAGTCAAAAAACTGGTGATGAGCTCCTCTGAAAAGGCTGTCCTGTACTGACCATATGAGACAGAGAGACAGATAGGGTGACTGCACAAAACCAAAAGGTACCTGCTGCAATTACAGTACTTTGCCCTCAGTTCCAAGTGGGTTTCAGATTTCTCCCAACTCACCAAAAATAAAAATTCCTAGACAGTCTGAAAGCCCAAAAAGTAAGGAAAAAAAAAAGAAGTAGAAATTTGAATTTAAATTGAAACTTAAGCATTAAAAAAATTACTAAAACATCCGCTGCTGTCATGCCAACTTAAAGTCAAGCTTCTGACATTTTAAACTTAATAACTGAAAACATCAGCCATAATGATTTCTCTATCCAATTCAGCATTATTATTCAGACAAATGCCAGGGGATGTCACTTCCCATATTAAGGCAATCCACATTCGTTTGCATCCAGAACACCTATGGATGTTGTTCTTCTGATGAACAAACTGCAATTTTTAAAATGAAATGAAAGAAAGAGGTAGAATGAGGCAGCTGATTGTCCTTTGAAAAACATCAAAATGAATTTTCTTTTAAATGCCTGAAAAAGGATGTGATTATTTAGGGATCTTTTCCTCTTCATTACCATTATGTTGTCACTGCTGGGTTATCTAATTACTCAGCCAGAGCTGGAAATTCCATTTTTTTTTGCATTATGGTGTAAGAGGACTAGCTTGTCTGGCTTAGTAGTTAGTACTTAAAGAACAGCTGTAAAAAGCAAAGTCAGGAAGACTGCAGCACGAGAGGAAATCTTCAGTAGAATTCAAGTGCTTTACGCCTGTCATAAACACACTTCCAGATCAAATTAAAGGAATTTCTTTTAACTCTATACACAGTCTCCAAATATTCTGCTCAACAAGCTGTCTGAGATGTTAGTCATTCTAAAAAATGAATCATATTCCCCTTGTCATCTGGCTGTTCTCTGCTGACTGCTAATTTATGGTATATTGATTTTAGGACTCTGTTAACACAATGTATTTTCATGTTAAGCCAGGAAAGCTTTTCTTGCTGAAAAATCATGTCCCATCCTCATTCCTTACAGTATTAATTTTTGTTCCTCCTCTGTTATTTAGAATGATTGATCAACACAATTTAATCAGCTTTAAATCGTTCAGTGAATTGTTCCATGCTATTGTAGCACTGACATTTTTTTCTGACATTTTTTCCTACCAGTATTTAACACCACAACATGAATTCTGCACAACAAATTTGTGTTTGCCTAGTGGTGCAAATCTGGAAAATCAACTGCTCATAGAAATAAGTTGTTATATAGAGGGAAGAATTTAAAACAAAGATTATTAGAATGATATGAATATTTTTCATCACGGATTTAAAACAGGTCAAGAATTAAAAAAAAATGCCTGAGAAAATCTATGCCATCGTAGCTGGCAGTTAAAATTTGTAATGAATTAGGTAATAAATATTTTGTTTGATTCTTTAAAAATGTCATTAATGTTGAGGTGTCTCATTGGACTAGTGCAAAACTGCTGTTTGCAAAAACCTAGGTACCAAACACAAAGACCTCTTTTTTCAGATGCTTATAAAACTTAATGTCCCAGAATAACACTATTAATTTGAGACTACTTGTATGCTTACAGACATAATTGTTTTTGGCACGTAGTGAGACTACAACTTTAACTTAAATGCTTCTAACAGGCGTAAGATCTTTGTGACTTTAAAATAAAGTAGTTTCACTTAAACAAGAGATAAATTCTTTCAGAACTTTTCTGTTCATGCCAAAATTATCAAAAATGGGAAACAGAAGCATTTAATTAATGGGTATAAAAATGTATCTTTCTACTCTATCCAAACTTTAATGAATTATTCTGCACAAATATTTAAATGGGCTCTTTTGACTTGCAGACATTCAGTATATCAGGTGCTGGTTGCTAATACAGTGCAGAAAACATCAGTTTTGTTTCTGAGTAACACTTTTCTGGGAGGAAATACTTTCATAAAACTTACTTCTTAAGATGAAACGTTTTAAATGTGGAATTTCTTAGTAGCAAAAAAAAATTAAAGTAGGAGCTGAAATGCTATTAATCAGCAAAGTACTCAAACAAGCACAAAACTATTTAAGACTAAAAGCATCACAAGAAAGGATAAAGTCTTTATCACACAAAAGAGCTATTTAAATTTAAATGTATAAATAAACAGTATATACATGTATCTAAACATTAAGAGTACTTTTGTTTTGAAAACTCATCACGTGTTTTATATAAATATATTTAACCCACTTCACTGACGAAGAAACAATATAAAAATTTAGAAGCATGACGATATTTCATCACTCCTGGACTCAATATTCCCTTTGATATATCTAATGCTGCACATAACAAGTATGTCTGGGACCTAAATGACATAAATGAAGCTGCACCACAGCCCCAGCAGAACTACAGGTCTGGGGAGCTGCTTTTTTGTATCACAGGGAACTACACACCGGATACAAAATCTGTTTGCATGGATACATGAAGCATATAAAAGGAAAAACACATCATTCATTATTTACCACCAGTATGTAAAGTCAAGCAATATCCAACATGAAAACTGAGGAAGCTGAGAAAATAAACCTACTTACGTAGCCTATTATGTAAGTAACACATAATACATAAAAAACTTTGGTTTTTTACCCGGTAATGTAAATGGTAACATAAACCTGCTATTAAGAGTAGTTTACTCAATAATTTTGGCTGAGAGGTAGGCTGATGGGTAGCTCACCCTTACCATCGAGCTGTAGTTTATTAAACATCTCATATCCGAGACATGAATAGAGTGGAGGATTAAATTAGAGGATCACTTCACTGCTAAGACTAACACTTCAGTCAATGCAAGATTTTGTCCATTCAACACACCTTACAAAGAACAGACCAAATTCTGCTTTCAATTACTGGGGTGCAACTTTGACTGAAGTCAACAGATGTTGCACCTCAGTAACTGTTAGCAGTTACTGCACACTGAATAAGAGCCTGGGAGAAAAACTCTCTGATGAAAACATTTTTGATAGAAAACTGATTCTTCAAATAAAGGAAAGTTTCACAGACAGTGGGTTTCACAGAAAAAAAAAGCTTATTTTCAACAAATACTTTTATGCTGAAAACTTGAAACGTTTTGTTTTGTATTTTTTTAAATGATAGGTCAAAATTTTTTGGAAGGAAAGAAGTCTAATCCTTAGACATGTTGATGGAACAAAACCATCCAGGGATCAAAAAGACAAAGCCATCCCCAGAATGACAAGAAATGGAGACAGGAAGTGAAATGAGAAGATGGAAAGTTGACATCCCTCAGAAAGCCTATTACAGAGTCTCAGGTTAATATTTTAATTCCTTAGACAGAGGGGTCAGATAGGCACAGGAATGGACTGAAGCATGGTCTGGGCATTCAGTGGTTGTGGGTTTGTTACATGGTCATCAACAAAACAGTGGCTGACCAAAACACACCCCAGTTGTATTGCAGCTCTCGTGCACTGGACACAACACAGGAATAGGGCTCCAAAAGGGAGGGGAATGAAGGCTCCATAAATTTAACCATTTCTCAGGGTGCAAATCCAAGCAGGGGCTTCAGGAAGCAGAATGTGTGAAATAAGACAGGTGTCTGTCCCTGACCAAGGCAGTCTGGAAGTGTTTAGTGCATACCAGAAGCATTGCCTCGTCTGCTTCAGAGAGCTGCAGGGAGAGAAGCAATTGTCCCCAGAGAAAAGCAACTGCTTTGCTGACAACAGCACAGAACCTCCTTGAAGGTCAGCTTGGTGCTTTGGGCTGTGAAGGAGAAACATGAGGGAAAAGATAAACTTCACTTTCGTGGGAAGTCTGGAGAGTCCCATGAAATCATTAGGAGTATTTTAAGGATGAAGAATCACTCGCATCAAATAAAAAAAAATCAGGATTTGGCCATAAAGCATGCAAAGTATATTGTATCATGAAATGTGAGTCAGCAGAGCAGTGATACAGACATTACTCATGTATATGCTAGACATCTCTGCTGTACAAACAAACTTAATCTTCTATTCTTAGGGAAGATTATTAAAACCAGAACTCCTACAGTGGAAAGCTGGGGCCAGACTCTGACAGCTCAGCTCCTTTCCACCTCTGAGATCTGGAAAGTTATTTGGGTTAGCTGCTGTTCCTCTGTGGCCAGGTTCCCATGTGGTCTCACCAGTTGGTCAGCATGTGATGGTGTCATACGTTTTGGCCACTGCAGATGCTGCATGATGAGGCTAAGTGCTCGTGCTTGGTCAGGTATACTTGAGGAAGATGTAACAGAGCCTTAGCCCAAAAAAGACTCTTGGTGTGCCAGGACAAGGCATCTTAAGATATTTAATAGCTAAGGCTGGACAGTGATTCAAGAGCATTACTCTGAAGGACTCCTTTTTTTTATTAGTTGCATATGAAGGCTTCTGGAAGAAAGGAACATTTTTGTGAACTTCTATTCCTCTTGTATCAGAAAGCCTCAGAGAACAGCTCCCCTAATTTTTTAGGCATTGTGAAATATGTATAAGAAGAGTTGCCATTGCACAGACCTTGCCTGCTATTTTAAGACAGGCTACTGAAGCACATGTGGGTTAGACAGACTGTGAAAGAGGGGGAGGAAGGGAAGGAGAAAGGTTAAATAGCAGGAGGAAACATGGCTAGAAAGGACTATTTGCACTGTTTGGTTCTGAGCTGTTAGATTATGCTGACAGTGTATTTATCATATGTTACAGCCATATGCACACACACTGATAAATTTATATTTGTCTGCCTATAAATGAACATTAGATGTAAATATATGTAAATTATTGACTATTTTGCATCACGTTAATAGGATAAATATTTTAAATATAAAAATCTTTTCACATTACACCATCAGAAGAACTTAGAAAAATATGTATGTGGGAGATGAGCTTATGGCCTACACCAGCTCCCAAGATTAGGCTTGAAATCCCAGATTGTCCACGAGCTCCTGTAACTTAGCAAAAGCTCCCAAAAGCATCCCAGTGAGGCTAGGAGGATAGTTCCTAAGCCCTGGATTTAGAAAGTAGCTTAAGGTACTAAGCAATTTACTCACTCTTGAAAGACTTTCTCTTGGCCGTTCTTGTTTCAAGTGTCAAAGCCTGGTGCCCACGTCCCCATGTTTATACTGAATTTAAGATCTTTGCTTTTGCCTTGTTTTAGATGCTGGTTTTCTTGCCACCAGGAGCAAGTCTCCTACTGACCCACCCATTCTATGGCCGTATATGAAAATTCTCAGTGTTTTTTGCATATTTCAAATAATTACAAACAGATAATGCCACGTAGGTGTACACTTGGACTTCACTCCCATTTCAGATCATGACTCTCAGTGAACTCAAGGAAGGTCATACAAAGGACAAGACCCACTCTCTGTTACTTCTTTGCCTCCTGTGTTTTTACAGTGACCTGAGCTCCCCTCGTTTATGGGAGCATCTCCAGGCCCCATGCTGCCTGCTCTGTGTCACAAAGGGTGGAAGAACTGATTTTTTCCTGGACTCAGCTCCCAGACTGACCCCATGACTGCAGGACCTCTGTGAAGCCACTGGATGAACCACACTGCTGGCCAAGGTTTATGTGGTGCAGTAGGCCATGGCTGTCACTGGGCACAGAAAGGTACATTTACACCAAAAAATTAAGCATTAAGAGCTGGGCTCAGTCCTTGCTTCATCTGTTCTTTGTTGCAGGAAGACCTTAGTTACAAAGTTTGTGGAAAAGCAACAGTTAAAAAACCTCACCTCTAACAATTTTTTCTGAATGTGTGTTGTGGTTGCCTTGCTCTGGGACTATCTTCTAGATTCTTAAAATACACTTGTCTCTTTTTTTCCATCAGTTTCCTTACTTTTGCCACATGCTGCCCTGATGACACTGCCTCCAGGAGGGAGTGTTTGGTCAATTTTCTTGACAGTGCTGAAAAGTCCCTTTGCATCCACCTCTCCTCTCCTGTTGCCCCACCTCCTGCACTGCTCACTATGGATGAATTCCTGCAGTCTTTCATCTAACCACCTCTCATATCCCTCATCAGAGCTTTGTGTGCTCAGCTTACATCCAGTCTCATCAGGATGTCTTTTTGATTTAAGCCCTTGTCTTCTCCCTGCTAGGCCTAATACCTCATCTGTTAGCCACTGCTGGATTTTGCATTGTTTCTTTATCCCAGTCATATTGTGTGCTGTGTCTAGGCTGACATCTTCTCCCTCACACCATGGCTCATTTGGACCCTTTTTAGTCCTGGCATGCTGATAGCACCTCAAACTGGCTGTAAACTTCTGCTCTGGAGCCATCACTGATACATACATCCTGGGTAGATCTATTGCATGGAAATAGCTTTTGCTTTGGGATTTGTTTATTGTTTGTTTCTGTGTATTTTTATGGGACTTAAAACACCACTACCAGAAGGCAGGGGATGGGTAAAGGAAGGAAAGTGATGTTTATTAGCAATTTGTTGGCATATGACCAGAAGCAAGTCAACTTTGTTCAGAGAGGGCAGCATCTGTGGAACCATCCTGTCACTGACTCTAAGGCAAAGGGATTCAGGCTCCACCTCAAGATGAAATAAGTCTTTTATTTTGCTCTTCCCACACCTCCTTTTCCTATTTGATGGTATATTCTTTATGAATTGAGTCTTCCTTTGCTTCCCTAGTAGCTAATTAAAAAAAAAAAAAAAAAATCACAACAGAAGCAGAATTGGCTGTGCATAACAGAGTTGCAGAAGAGACAGGTAATGTGTCTGCACAAACACCAGCCTTGATCCCACGACATTATCTGCATTGAAGGCAATGAAAGATTTGAGCACATAAAGTTAAGTGTATGTGTCAGGCTTTGGCTGCCTGAGACCTTGAAGCCTGCTCAGACTTCATGACTGAGTACAGACATCAACTTGACACTCCCAGTGTTTCACCTCACTTGGATAAAATGTGATATTCAGGGGACTGCTTTAAAAAAAAAAAATTAAATATCCCAATTAATTTTATTACCATTTGAAATTATCTTGGAAAATAGTCTTCTTGTTTGTGATACTTCCCTCGGAAAAAAAGGATTACAACAAAGGGAGAAATTTTGAAATAAACTGGGTCTGTTGTTACTGTCATAATGAGACTTTTGGACCAACAGTCAGAATTCTATAGCTAGACACCAAATGAAAGAAAGAATGAACTGAAGAAATATCAAACCCAAGAAAGAAAATGTTCCAAGAGCAGTTCTCAAAGAACTTCAAGGGCATTTGAGTAGCATTTCCCTCACTTAAAAATGCATCAAAAAGGAAGAGTGGATCTTCACAACAGTAGCACATCCTCACATTTTCTAGGATGAGGTTACTGTGTCCTGGCTCAGGAAGAAAATGCTTCACCAATGCACAGGTCACTATTTTTACTGAGTCATTATCAACATTAGAGACAGGGTACAGGGCCACATCAGGCATAGCTGTGCTGAGATCTTGATGTATTTCCACTTTTCCCTTACAGCCAAAAAAGACAGTACATTCCTTTCTTCTATACAGTGCTCATGTTATTTGGAAAAAGCAAAAGCAAGCTCTGATTCCAGTAATTCAATTGACATCTTTGCATGGAGGGATGCCCTGCTCTGAGCTTTTTTGGCAACAATGGAGCTGTGTCAGATCTTAAAATTTAGCAGAAATTTTCAAATCCTGAATGTTGAGAAGAGCCAAGCAGATAGAGCATAACAGTTTCCATGAAATCACTCCCATTCCTTTTTTATTTGCTTGCTACATCTACTCTATTGAACATAGTTAACAATGGGAACACTTGAAAAAACATCTTTACAAAATCCTGAGCAAATGCAGGAGTTTGCCCAATCTATTGGAAAGCAGTTGCCACCTCAGATGTATTCACACTCAAAAACTTGAGTCCCATTGTCTTGTCTGCTCAGTTGTGAAAGAAAAAATAAATAGGAGGAGAAATAGTGAGTAACTCTAGAAAATGCACACAGATATGTCCACAACCATGACATGTATGTTTAAATTGCAGTTCAAGATGTAAACTTACCTATTTTAAGTACTGCTGTACTCTAACCATGCACCCATGTTTGGTTTTCTTTGCAAGCCCTTAAGGCTGTTGTTAATTCTACCAGTCTTAACATAAAAGCTTTAAGAACAGCAGAGACTAATGTAATTTCTGTGCTAAGACAGGGAAATACCTTGCAACAGAAAACCTATTATAACATGTGATCACTGGATCTAGTCAGAAAGGGAAAAAAAATATTGCCTGGATTTCTGACTATCAAATACTTCTTCAAACAGTTTTGCTGTGAACATTTGTGACGATGAAAATATTTCAGTGATTCACTGTGAAGAGCAAATGAATCTCAGAAAGCTGCAATCGATTCAGGGGCAATTAAAGAATAGTGAGAGGATTCACAGACTTAGTTACTCAGCCAACCTAGCACTGTGTTGAGAGAACATACGTGACTTCACTGCAGTCCACTGCACTCTGCTTAAATAGCACTTGCTCCATCTTGGTTATGTTCAGCTTTTTCTGCAGCTTTTGTGTGTCTTGACTTTCTTGTTACTATGGTGAATGATTGTCACAGCAGTGTAAAGAAAGGATGTTTAGGACATGAGTAGAGACAGCAGCCAAAAATGGTAATGGGACAGTGAGTTACCAGCAGGTTCTTTGCTTTTCTGTGTGTGTGGGAGGGATAAGCAAGAGCTGGTATTTAATCTATTACTGTGTTCATGGGAGACAACTGTACACCTCTTGTCCCAGTAGTTTAGCTCAGTCATGTTTCTTTACAGCTCCCACAACACAGGCAGCCTTGGATACTGCTGCTGGCATCTGTCCCTGTGACAGCAAGAAGTCTTCATGTCTTTGTATGCACAGTCTCTTCCTGGTACCACGTCTACAACCCATGGCAAAGGATTTGGAGGAGTAGGTGGATATGTGGGTCCCTATCCTTTGTGATCTGGGGTATCCAGACATGCTATCTCAGCTCTGTATCTGTGCAAGTGCTGGCTACATGGAGTTAATAAAGTTGTGACCTACCCTTGTCCATCTTCATTCACCTGCACATTCTGATCAATAATGCAGATTGCTTTTTGGCTTCTCTTCCCACGTGAGAGGCAAAGCCAGCAGAGCAGTGTACATGGCATTGCAACAGGCACATGTATGTTTGCTGATGACCCAAATATAAGTAGGCTTGACTGCCCTTGTACAACCTTACCCTTGGATAAGGCCCCCCCTGTTCCTGCTGCCAAATGCCATTCCCAGATGAAGTTTTTTTTAAGTCTTAAAGGAGTGAGTGTCTTCAGAATGGGAGTATACGAGGAGACATGTCAAAAGAACAACTACAACAGCAACTCTTAAATGCCAGGTCTTAAATCATTCTGGTAAATTGTCAGTGTGCTTATACTTCTGCTTACTCCCCCAAGTTTGGTGATGGATGACAACTGATAGCAATAAGTTGGAACTCATGATTTGGCACCCAGTCTCAGCATTAACTAAATCACCCCCCTGCTGCCACAAGAAAAAGCACTGGTTCTGATCTAGTTTAAGAACTTAAAGACATCAGAAAAATGAATACAGCACTGATTTCTAGCTCAAAGGAAGACATTGTTAGGATATAGCAAAAAATGCCAAGAGACTTCTTTTCTAACTGCAGACAGTCAATAGTTTTTTCTATCCCACTAAGGTGCATTAAAAAGCCTCCCCAAGTTGATATTAATGACATTTTATTTTTAGCAATTCTACATATTAAGGTATCCAAAATATTTGACTACACTGGCTCCTCAACGAAATATTTAACAGAAAGAGGATTTGCACTTTTCTGTAAGGTTGCATTTCGACCGTGTTTTATAGCTCAGTAAATTGCCAGAGAGATTAGGTAACCTGCTAAAGGCTGTGTGGCAGGCAGGTGGCAGAACAGGAACTATAGCTTGGAAATGCCTCTTGCTCTTCTGTCTGCTGAAAAGTCAGAACAGGCTGACCCGTGTGAATGTAATGAGGAAGGGAGGGAGGGAGAGAGTGCACAAGAACTTCTCCCCTTTTATCACACCTTTGCATGCCCACCAGGGCCCTGACCCCTCCTACGCCAAAGCCCTCTGCAAGGGGGCAGGTTCAGGAAGGATCAGGGTGAAATGTGAACTCACTTTTTATCACTCTGAGAGGTCAGACTGAGAGTCTGGACGTGAGGCAGAGGCATCTTGGATTTCTTCCAAGGCTGCTGGAGTAGCTGCTGTGGTATGTGCTGCCCAGAATTTTCCAGGGCAAATTCTGATTCAGCTTTAAGTCTTATTAAAGGCTCTGCCTGAAATTTCTTTCATTCTTATCCATTCAACCAAGGGCACTCAGGGCATCCTGACCACTACACAATATCCCTTCACATGCTGCAATCCTTATACCTGCAACGAGGCAGCTTTGCAGCCAATGGGAATTGCACATCTCTGCTGACACAGGTTTATAGCTGCTAAGGATCTGGCTGTATATTTTGACTGACACACACACACACACACACAGCACTGCTCTTTTCTATTTTCATCATCGCCAAGAAGATTTTGTTTAGGACTGTGGTTTACAAAGATCTTATTATAGAGAAATGAAAAGAAAACTCATCTAAAATCTGGTTACATTGAAAAATTCCAGCTGTCTTGCAATTCAATGCAGCTGTGCTATCTAGTATCTTTTTCTCTTCCTTTTGCATCTCTTTATAGAACATTAGCTTCTATAGAAAAATGCATTTTTAAAAAAAAACATGATTTTTTTCCCCCTTCCCTCTTCATTATTTTCTGGCTGTTATTTTCACCACTGAAACCTACAGCCTCTGACAAGGAAAATGCAAAGATATTTTGAGACAGAGGAACAGCAATGAGGAAAAAAATAGCATTTGTGAAGAGTTTCTACTGACAATCTCTTGTCCATGATTTTTTTTCTTATACAAACTGTAATATGATGATATTATGCAACTGCCTTCACATATTAGAATCGTTATGAGCAGTAGCTTTGTGATATCATACAGCAGGTGCTGAGAACAGTTTTTGCTTTTTCCCCAAAGCAACTACAAAATTACTTACGATTTCATTATAGAACAATCAACACTTTGTGGGGAGAAGTTTGTATTATTTTGTGGCTGTGCTAGTGAGGAAAAAGAAAAAAAAAAAAATCCATCTTTCTGGGGAGTTTGCAGCATTCTCAGGGTGAAAACTAAACTGGATTCATTTGTAGCCAAATGCCTACGTCCTTAGCCAGGCAAAACTCTGATTGAACTGGAAGGACTCCAATCCTCACTCAGCTATCTGCTTTCTCTTACAAACTCAAGTCAGAAGGGCTCTGTGAATCTAACCTGAGGATTGAATAGGGCAGAGCTGTGGGCACAATTTAGTCCTTCAGCCAAGACTGAAGGGGTTCCTACAAGAGAAGGTTTTATTTATTATCCTTTAGGATAAAACCCAAACCAATCTGTTAATCAAAAAAATTCCATGTATGTGGAGTGGGTCAGGTTCACAACCAGCCTAAGCATTCTGAGAGTCACCAGCCCCTTTCAAGCAATGCAGGTCTTTTATCCTCTCTCTGGAGAAACTTTGGGGCTTAAGAAAGCCTCACCTCTGGTCAGCTCAAGTTACTCCAGCAGGAATGACTCCAGATGATTCCTGCTCCCAGAGGAAGCAACAGCCATAGCCCAAGGTCTGCAGGTCTCAGTATGAGAAACACCAGCAAGCTCAGAGAGAGCTCAATTTTTTCTTCCCAAATTTTTTCTTCCCAAAATTCCCTGCCAGTTTCCAATGCCGACACGGCAGCTGGACTGCCAGCCCCAGAGTGGTGTCACTCCAGTTACAAACAGGACAGAGATTAGGTGATAAATTCAAATTTTCAGTCAGTGAATTGCAGAACTGCACTGGAAATATGCAAGCCCCTGTTCCCCACCCCTTCATTTTAATACCCCAAAGACTGTAATTCTTTCCCCCTAAAAGCCCATCCTATTGTCCTACCCATCCTGAAATGTAATCTATTTACAAGTACTTTTCAGGGAAAAAAGCAAAGTGTGTCTATTGGGTCGATATTTTCTATTTCCCTGAAGATGCTTTGCTCTTATGTTAAAAACATTTTAATACCAAACATTCCCTTAAAAAAATTTTAAATATTTAAAATACCTTTCTGCATATTAAGGACAGACAGCAGAAGCACAAGAAAAGTCTGTACAGAAAGCAACGTAGAAGTAAGTACACCAAGGCAGGGTAACTGAGTAACTGAACAGCTACAACATTTCCCCCATCCAGTGTGAACTCCTAAAGTTTAAAGCACATAATTCAAAGCTCCAGCAACACAGGGCACTTTTTGTTTCATCTGAAAACAGAGATACAGATCAATTATACTCAAGAGAAAATACCTTAACATCATTCTTTGCAAGAGTACAGCTTTGAATAAGACATAACATGCTTTCAGCAGTGGTGTTTTAAATACCAGTCGCAGCTGATTGTGGTTTCACTTTTGCAGAAGTAACACTGGAATAATATTGTTTCTCAGTCTTGGTGTCAGATTAAATCAGAAGCAAGGCCCTCAATATCTGCTTTACCTACTAGTGCCTACAGAGATACTTCAGTTCTGCCTTACTGCAGCTACAAAGCAAGAGCAAAAATTCAGCAAGCCAGGTGGTATTTGCCCACAGGAACCACAGTGTCTCCCTGTGGTTTTGGTGATGCCACCCTGCAATGAACTGAGGTGAGGACCCCTCCAGGGTTGAGGGACTGCACGGGGATTTCCAACTGTTGCCAGAGTGCACCCGTGGGGACAATGGGACACCTATGCAGCACATCATGCCACAGTGCTGACTGTCAAACTCATGACCCCTAGGCAAGGGGATGCCCTAAAATAAACGAAACACTCAAAGCATTGCTGACCAAAATGAAAAAACCACACATGAAGTGGCTTACATTTGTAGTGGCTCCATCACTCCAGTCCACTGCAGAACTGAAATCAACCCAGTTATGCTGATGCATTGATCCAGTACCAGATCAGCTGACACAAAAAATGTCTCCTAGTCACCATTCCTATAAAATCAGTACAAATCCTTTTGTCTGGATTTACATTTCGTCTCACATGTGGAAGCCAACTGACTGTGGTCACCTAGGTTCTCCCTCCTCTGGGCAGGGCTGGTTCCCTCGGGCATTGCCCTTACAGCATCCACACTACAGAATTATGGATCCTCTCATTTCCTGAGTCTGTTTCTCATGTTTTGTAGCACAAATAAACAGGTATTTTTAAACCATTTGATCCTCGGGTTAAGAGATTGAGATCAGGTCTATAAATACATGAAAAAGAACCTGACGCTGACAAAACACACTCCCTCAGTAAGAAAACAAAGGCGTTGCAGGACGAGACAACCCCCGACCCCAGCGCGAAGTGTGAGCTCCCCGGACGCTGAGCCTGGGCTGCGGAACGCCATGGGGCCCCGCACCTGGACCGCATTAGCAACTGGAGATGCTCGGAGCGCTCCCGGGAAGGCCTCCGAGCGCAGCAACCCGCGGAGAGCGGTGGCGAGGCGGCGGGACGGGTCTGGGACTGCCCGGGGGGGCGGTGGGGAGCCCGGGATGGGGGATGGGGGGGGTGAGATG